>BSYO01000045.1:0-214726 GCA_033239525.1 Nepenthes gracilis | reverse complement strand
GCATCGAAGGCGCACTGGTGCATAACACTGAAGACGCACAGAGACACCAGATAGCGCAAGGCATTGGGGTGAAGCCTTGCCAATGGGACTCCCAGCGCCTCGACCACCGCGTGCAACACGCAGTTCAATGAAAAACGAAGCCCCCTTCAGATGATGCTCGTACACTGTAATGAAGCCCTCTGGGGGGGCGCTGGCTCTATCCTGTGCTCCGGGAACACGGGAACTCAGGTCGCTGGGAATCGCATAGTCTACCCTAAGGGAGGCTATATACGCCTCAGTCAAGATCGACCTGGTGTTGCGAACACCACGGCGCACGGCTCTGGAAACATGAGAAGAGGAAGAAGCTTCTGCTTTCGCAGCCATTTATCTCTCGAAAACTACAGGAATAAAGGGGGAAGAAATCGGCGGAAGGGAAGAAGAGATCGACGTCTGGTTTAAATAGGCAACGCCAAGCCAAGAGGCGGGAAACCGAAACGCCACCGCTTTCGGAGATTGAGACACGTGGTGGCATCAAGGCGCACTGCAGGATCACGATCGATTGCAATGATGGCTAGGCGACAGGCTAACGGACGCGACCCTTCAGCAGCATGGCTAGGGTCACGCTGGCGCCGCCACATTAAATGGGGGCTCACGGTAGCAGAACCCCCGACGACGTGCATGATAAGCGCAAGGCAAAAAAAAAAAAAAAAAAAAAAAAGACGGCAAAGCGAGAAACGACAACAAACGAGACAATGCGAAAAATGGATTCTCATTATGGCAAGCAGTTCTGTTACAACGTTCGCAAAAGGAAAAAAAAAAAGGGAGCAACAACGACCAAAACAGCTAACGGTCCTGGTGGCCGAAAGAGGAACTTTAACGAGATAAATCCACAAACAGATCACGGGTCTTGGCGGACGAGTTACGAGGGTCTAGGACACCCACGCGGAAGCCTGGATCATCCAGTGAGGCAAGCCTTCGGCAAAGCCTAACGGCGTCAAAATACCTCCGATCCAAGGCCGAGTTCACTCCCTCCGGCCGAAGCATCGACCTCAGCTCCGTCACTTGTGCCCGGCTTGACCTTGTGTCGCCCCTGTTGCTCTATTTCTTCTTCAAGTGCCAATATGCGGCCTGTGCCCCCACATTGGCATCCGTCGACCCGTATAGCCACAGCCTCCGACTCGCCCAGCGCCCTCTAAATGTGCGACGCGGGCTCTCCCACCCATTTCGATTCTTTGTAGCCCCCGACGCGGTGGGACCCCTCGAAAACCGGAGGGACTCCCCGGCTCGAGAAGAGGCAACCGTGGCTTGGCAGGCCCCCCCGAGGCGTGGGCTCGGAAGACGCGGGGTGTTAGAGCCGAACTTCGGACTCGTAAGAGGAGTGATCCGTGTCACTAGGAGTCTCCCATCGGTTTCATGGCCGAAAATACGCGAAGAAAGATCGAACCGCCCGGTGGATACGCAATCTGAGAGATGTACCAGATTTTGGGAGAAAGTGGCACGTTTAAATAGGCAGATCTTCTCCTGAAGGGGCGCCATCCCCGAAAGACGGAAAGCATTAAAAGGACCAAGGAGGGTTCACCACGTGGGAGGCCCTGGAAAGCCCGCGCGTTTCCCAGACGAAACAACGCCTCCTGGCCGCGTAGAAATTAAATGCGCTGGTAGCCCAGGGGACGTGACGGTTGACAGGGACCCCACAGGCTCCCAAAGGATGACGCGTGGACCCCCAGGGCAAAACGCCCGGCAACAGAAAAGCATTTACGAAGAAAAGACAAAATTGAAGATAAAAGGGGCTACTTCTTTTATTAATCAATGCATTCTTACAAAGTATAAGATCTCTGACCATGAAGTCTGCGAAAAGACGGAAGAAGATCTGCGGTGTGAAGCCGGTATGCTCCGTATCTCGTTCCCACGAGCACCGCGAGCAGCGGCCAAGCGGATCGAATTTCACCGGCGAACTGGACGGAAGCAAGGCATCCCCGGTGGGAGCCTCCGGCATCCAATCCACCGGGTCCAGAAGCACCGATTGGGCACTCCGCGAGAGACGGGCAATTAGCTCCGCTCCCACGGAGGGCTACTGACCTCGCAGCCCTTCCGGGGTTAGCGCCCTCGTGTGAGGGCTTTCGCAGGAGATCGCCCAAGGATCCGCGCAAGCCAACCAGGCCACAACCCGGAAGGAACCGCACGACGACAGCGGAATGGCCAAGCCACCCTCGTCAGCAGAAAAGGCGAACTGCAGGATAAGGGTCACAACGGTCTTCATCAAGAGCTCCAGGCATGCGGCTGATCCATCCAACTCCTTCTCGAGTGCCCCCCAGGGGCGGGAAAAGCCAGAATCTCCTCATTGCCTTTTCGGTTTGCTGGTAAGGGATGGACTCCGCTCGCACAAGTACCCTCCTATTTATGGGCAGGATGCAGGCTATCACCTCGCTCAGCGCAACACGGCATCTAGCAAACGTCTTTTTCAAGCAACTTGATGGCGGCTTGAGCCGACCGGGACCAACGCGCGAATCTCGCCGGGCGAAATGGACGAAATCACGGCATCGTCGAAAAGCACCGCCTAGCTCCTCGGAAAGGCGCGAACTTGGAAGACGACAAAAATGGCGTGGCACAAGGAAGGGTATGAGGCTGCGGAAATGGGCCCAAAGGACATGCTAGGCCCGACCACTGGCCGGCCCAGGCATGGGGGGCTAGTGTTGGGTCCCATGTCCTGGCCCATGAGACAGGCCCACTCCCATGGCAGTGGCGCCCCGAGGAAAGATCAGGAGCCCACGAGAAAAGGCCAGCCCAGTCCAACGGGAAAGAGGCGCGAAGCCACGAAGGAAGGAGGCAACGGATACCTGCAGCGCATTAAATGCGTCGCCGGGAACATGCGGAAAAGGCGGAAAAAATAGGCCAATAGAGGCATGGGTAGCGCGTGCACGCGCCACCAGCCGTCTCGCAGGGTCCCAACCAATCCCCCTCGGGAAAAATCGGGCGTGGTCAACAACGCCAAAGCAGCGTCTGCATTTAAGCAGATAGCCTCGGCGGGACCGGCGGTCCATGATAACGACCCGGCCTGACAGCGTGGCCTGACGCGGGCGTTTTGGCGCCCAAGAGTCAGCGGGGAGGCTGTGAGCCCTCACCCCCACAGAAAAGGATTCCGCGATTCTCGCAATCTCTATCCAACCTTGATTCAAGCTCTCTCACCCGGCTTTAAAGCTCCAATCCTTCTAACGGATTCAACCAAATCGCTTTCCTTCTTCTCAACCCGTCAACCGGGAAAGTTAGCCACTCATCGCAGTGCATTAAGGAAGCCAGGCCTTCCATTACCTGCTCATTGTATTTCTCCACATCATCGCACAAGCACCTCTACGCTTTACAGCACTTCACCGCGCACTCCTTTAACGTGCGCCATTTCCGTTTATTGTGGGAATTTGCTGACTTGAGTATCGGAGCGGCTTCGGTGGGAAAAATCCTGCCGGACCCTTCACCTCTTGTTTATTGTTTGTGTTGTGCAGGTCCAGGTTCATAGAGACGGAGACCGGACCCTTCTTCCAGGACAGTCGCGCGCTTTGGAATCCGAAGGCTCCCTAATCCGTACGGTAACCTTAGGCCCGGGACGCAACACATGTAGATATCTCTTTTAAATTATAATAATATGAAATATTTTCAACATATATATACACATGTACTCAACATATATATAATCTTACACTTCTTGTCCAGCAGCCAAATTCACAACTTCAAGAGTATCTGGATCAGGTTGTACATCACATTTCTTCATGAGGTCTACATTTGAGAAGTCACACAAAGGGATGCAAGTTGTTGACATGGAAGATACAGACAAATAGAGCATCTACCATTACCAACAAATAGAAAAAAGACAAGTAATTGAAGACTGTGCCAGTATTCGAGGTATCCACCTTTTCTTGAGGCCTTTTCTTTTTTCTTTTTTTCAATTGAACAGCTTATTTACAATAATCTTTCGTATAATTATACTTATATTTCTGCACCAATCCTCTCTCCGGTATTCACAAATGGGCTAAAGATTTACCAATCACAACGTAGTCATAAATTACTCCCATTTTACTAATATTATTTATTTATTTATTTCATTATTTGTAATGAATTGTGAATCAAGTCAAATAGACAGCAGTTTATTTTGTATAGTTATACTCAACTAATTTTTTATGTTAATTTTATACAATTGTCTAATTCTGCTCAGTTTTGAACAATTCAGGACTAAAAATGCTCATGTGGCTCTTCAAGTTAGGCCTACTATGAATTTTTAACTAAAAAACACGAATACATTCGAATAGATAAGAGACCAGAAAATAAAATAAGAAACAGATTTTCAATTAACAAACATGAATAAGTTCAAACAGATAAGAAATCAAAAAAGAAAATAAGAAACAAAGGAAAAAGGACTATTTTCCATCCCCTACCCAAACTGCTACTGCATCTAGTGGCCTCCCCTATGCTGGCATTGGTGGCACCCTCCCCTCCCCCTCCAAGTTTTTTCTGGGCATGAATTTTTCTAATCTCACCGGAAGTAGGCAACTGTATAAATCACAGTAGTCCAGCAAAAGTAACCACCTAGGCATTTCCGAGCCAGAATCATACCAACCTTAATGGAAATAGGCAATAGTAAATTGACACAAAAATGAAATAGTTGAGCATAAATTGACTTAGTAAGAGGAGGAATATATTGATACTCTACAATAAGTTTGATATAAATTTGATAATTTTACATGGAAAAAAGATAAATTTACTCAATGATAAACGAAGCTTCCTGCACGTTGCTCAATGTTTCAGCACATAATTTAATTTTGATGTAATAAGCAGGTGACTTATAACCATGGAAACAAGCATGGGAGTAAGGAGGGTAATCAGTCCTATAAAAGTCAGCACAAGAAAATGGCAAATTAAAAGAATAATCAGTTGTTGGAGCCTGCAGCTCAGTAACAGCCAGAGGTAATAACAAATTAGCACAGGTATTGCAGCAAGGTTGCAAGTAATTTAGCAGCAAGCACCAATAAATGAAACCAAATCAACTGTAGATAGCATACAAATGACGTAGCAAACTAGGAGGATTGTTAGGACACTATTACAGAGCAGTTACAAGGTATTAAAAAAGTGATTGTAGTAGAAATTAAATATAAGAAGCTATATTTAATTGATTAGACAGTTGAGAATTGACAAAACTTCATTCTTGGCTCTCCTTCTAATCTAAATCCTTTTCCTTTTTTTCTTCATCTGATCTCGTGATCTCCTTCAGATGATAACCTCATCCAATGGCAAGCTGACACATAAGGATAGTTCCATCATCAATTTCAAGAAAACATCAGCATGCTGCAAACCACCTGGTCCGAACAACAACTTGCTTTCCAGAATTCTATTAAACAGAAATTAGAGTACAAAAGAAAGAGAAGAGCCGTATATATAAAAATTATGGTTGAGAGACATGGCCAAAAGTTTATTGTGGCCGAATAATTGGCCAATATGAAAGAATCGTTGCTGGCCATGAGGAGGGAGAGATGCACGAACTGCTAGGATTGGAAAGAAAGGAAGAAATTTGGGAGGAATGGTGAGAGAGAAATAGTCGGAGGATTGTTTGGAGAAAGTATGCCTCCCCCTCTCTCCTTATTATTATTATTATTATTATTATTATTATTATTATTTCAAAGGTTAAATATTATGATGACATTTTTAAATTTACAACTAAAATATATATATTCATAATTAATAGAAATTAGTTAATTTTTGTCACTAATTTTTTATTACTAAAAATAAAATTTCATGTAGTATATATATATGGGAGATTTTGAGTGTAGGTATGTATATACATATTATAATACGAATGATTGTGTATAAAATTGTGTATATTCATTTATGCACACTGGAGTTATACATACACACATTATACATATATATAATAGGAGTATTGATGGGTACGATCATAATTGAGCTGGCCCAGGAACCAGGCTCATTGAAGGGGGACAAGCCCAGGAAGAGGCAGCCCACAGCGCGACCTTGCGGGCGCGAGAGTTAGGCGAAGATGCAATCCGCCCAGATGGGTCAACTCAAGACCGCTTGACGAAAAATGGGCAGCTGGGGCTGACCCACGAGAACCCCTCCGGCTTACCAGCCAGCAAACGGTACAGCTCAACATAAGTATGTGATCGATTCTTGCAATAGTCACCTAGGACAGCTCAGCAGATATTCCCAGACTATTGCCCAATATTGCGAATCTTCCCAGAACGGCAGCAACAGCTAATCAAATATCCATTGAAGGCAATCACCACACGGTAATCGCCCTGACAAAGGAAGGCATGTCCCCCGGCAGTCGAAGTTTTCATACTCGCCCCACACACAATTGCGAAGACAGCTGAGCAAATCAGCCTGGGCCACCGACAGCGAGTCCTGGCGCCCAAGCAAGACTGAATCGCCTCCAACATTAAAAATACCCCTTCACCTATGCTAGAAGGGAACAGGAGCAATCCTCACCCTCAATAGGCCAAGAAGATCAAAGAACTCTCTCCCTCTCTTAAGCCACTCACCCCCTGAGTACACGCTCTCAAACACGTTCCCCGCCAAGCGCAACCGGCGGAGCCAAGTCCTCAACTTCCACACTCAATCCCTGTTCGTGCATCTACGCATTGTTTGCATTCCTTCATCTTTTTTTCCTTCACAGAAAAATTTCTAATTTGAGCGTTAGAGAATATACCAGAGAGTGAGTTTTACCGTTCTCTAACTTCTTGTTGATTTATTGTGGTGTGCAGGATCCAAAACAACAAGAACGAAGACTCGACCCGCCTCAATTCGCCCCGCTAGAGGAGATCAAGTGACTCCCTAATCCGTACAATAATCCATATTCGATGGCGCATTAGGTTTATACTTATATAAATAATTATAAGCATGCGATGTGTGTGTATATATTTATGTACTTATACAGGTGATTGCAGTTATATGTAAATGTGGATGAGTATATATATGTATCCAGAGGCATTTGCGTAGAGGTAGACAAATGATATATATTGTAAATTTAGTTTATGGTGAAAATTAAGGACACACTTTTATTTTAATTTAGACTCTTGTGTAGTCAGCCAAAAGGTTTGAATAAGATTGGTAACTATAAATATGTTTGGTAGCGACAAAATAGAAGGCATTTTATAATTTTAGAAATAAGATTTGCTATACTGGAATAGCCCGTGAGAATCAAATAAAATATACAGGAGTCAATTGAATATTTAAACTTTCATTAGATTTTTGCCTATTCCTATGATAATCAATTCTTCGCGTTAACCTAGACCATGTGACTATATTTCGTTGGTATTTCATAGATAAATAAATGATGGTGTATGAAGACTCTAAGAATTCCAGACAAATCGGAATCCATAAAACTTTAAAGTAACATATATTCTTTCGATTCCTATTCAAATCCGTTGGTTGAGGTCATTGATCTTGAGAAAGGATACTTATAACCTAATGACTATTGTAGAATATGATATTAGAAAAATCATTAGTGATGGGTATTACAGATGGTATTAGTATGTTAGGGGTGTAGTTTTTGAGAGTATTGTATGAGTAATGAAGATACCATGGATGCTCGATAATCTCCCGATACGTATCCAACTATTGGTGTAATGTCCGGATATTTTTCACGATAAATTATAAATTAAATTGGGTATACTTAATTTTTAGCGCGTATTGGTCTGTCCAAATGAATAATAAAATATTTATGACATATAAATAATTAAATAATAATAATAATGATGGGTATTATTACCCGAATAACTGGTAACTATCCATGGGATAAACTCCTGATAACTCCTGCGGTTCAAAAAAAACGAACCACAACCGACCGGAGGTTGAAACCAACAGTAGTTAAAATAACCAAGAATACTTATCCGGAGAAGTTACAAAAAACTGAAAGAAGGCCCTATATAAAGAGAAGGTAATCCCCCAAAAAGGGGGCCCTGAAACTCTCTCTGAAAATTACTATTTGAAATAAAAATAAATCTTTTCCTTTTTATTATTCAAAAAAGGCCATGACTGACTTGAGCGTCAAAGAGCCTTTGGGGATCTAGCCCGATTGGCCTTCTGATTATCTTGTCTTCTTTTGTGTTGTACAGGTCTTGAGTTAAAAAGACGGAGCAGCAAAAATCGTCTCCATCCAACTCCGGACCAGATCCGCAACATTGGCGCCGTCTGTGGGAAACAGACAAAAGTTTGATTTACCACTAAAAAAAAAAATAAATAAATATGGTTAATACTCGAACGCATCGAAATGCTCCGGCAATAAGTGCTCCGGAAGTTAGTGCTCTGGCATTAGAAAATGCTATTCCTGAAAATAACCCTCCTTTGCCGGAGCAAGAAAAAAATCAACAGAATCAACTCATACAAGCGATGAACTTCAATCTTTACGCAAACAAGTGGGACGTCAAAATCCGGACGCCCATTCTTCAGCAACGCATATTCCCGTTTCAATGGAAAATAGGTGGAAGAAAAGATCGACCGTACATATCCAAGAGAAAATGTTTACAAGAGAAAGGGGTGAAGGCCGATCTCGACTAGAAGGCCGATTGGGTCCGAGATCCATTGAAGACAGCCCAGAAAGACGAAATCCCCGGAGTGAAAGAAGACTTCTTGACCAAGAGGAAGCTTCCTCCAACTTGCCTCGGGATGGCAAAAATAACCAACCACACCGGTCCGAAGCTCCTGAGGAATTGAGAGTTTATCTCAATGCCAAAAACATCCAACATCACCGATCTGAAGCTCCTGAGGAATTGAGAACTTATCTCAATGCCAAAAAATCTGCTGTTATACCTCAAAGAGAAGAAAAATTAGAAAAGATGTGGGATTATCTTTTCGGAGAAAAATCAATGACGAACTAACGATTTAAGGAGGTCCCCATTCCTGACGGAAATACGGACTGTCCATTACCCTTAAGTTCAAAATGCCGACTATTGATACATATGATGGAAGTCTTGGCCGATGGATCACTTTGACCACTTTTGAACGATACTAAGCTTTGAAGGCTTAGATGAAATGATGATGTCAATACTTCCTTTGACTTTGAAGGGGATGCGGGAATTTGGTTCTACGAATGCCCGCCAACTCAATTCGGTCCTTCTACGAATTAGCGATAATTTTCTTCTCCCGCTTCAAGTCAAAGAATAGAAAAATAACCACGGCACTTGGCACATCAAACAGTGGTCCAAATGAAAACTTTGAAGAGCTTCCTATCAAGATTCACTTCCGAAGCTCGTCGAATTCCACGCCTCACTGACGAAGTCAAGTTAAACACTTTCATTGCAAATCTGGAGCCAGGAGAGTTTTTTAAACATTTAGCTCATACAGATCCACAAACTTCCAGAGAAGTGAGATTCTTGCGCAGCGTACGTGGCGTGAGAGGAAGCCAATGAAGCTAAAAAGCCTTTTAGGGTAAATCCTCCTTATCAAGGATCACCGAAAAGAAGAAGAAACGAAAATGAAAGATCCCATCCAAAAGAGCCCAGAAGGAAGTTTAGGAACGAAACACGAAGGGAATTCAGACCTTTTGATCCGACTCCGTTAAATGATTCAAGAACAAATATCCTCATGCAAATTCGGGGGGAAAAATTCTTCAAATGGCCAAGAGCCCCAAAGAACCCTGAAAGTGGAGATCAAAGCAAGTTTTGCCACTACCATCGCTCACCTGGGCATGGAACTGAGTAATGCTGGACTCTTCAAAGAGAAATTGAAAATCTGATTAGGAAAGGACATCTCAAAAAATTTTTAAAGAGCCCAGAGGATAACTCCGGTGGAAGACTGGAAGAAGAGGAGACGGAGCAGCCACAATTGAAAAGTCGCGTGGTGGCCGGAGTGATAAATATGATAACCACCAGACCGGCCAAGGCTCAGTCCGGCCAACTGGATGTCATCAGAAGTTATAAAAAGCGAAAGTTTGAAAGTGATGATGTAATTAGTTTTAGTAACGAGGATATGGATCATGTAAGGACACCACACTCAGATCCATTGGTTGTATCAGCTTTAGTTTCTAATGGTAACGTAAATTACCAGATGAAACGAATATTTATCGATAATGAAAGCTCTAGCAATTTACTTTATTTTGACGCTTTCATTAAATTGGGTTTAAAAATTAATCAACTCCGACCAGCTAATGGACCACTGTATGGAGTGGGAAATGAACCAGTCACAGTCAAAGGAACCATCCAATTAGAGGTCACGTTGGGAACTTACCCAAAAACTGCTTCTCACGAACTTATTTTCCTGGTAGTGGACCTGCCTTCAGTTTATAATGAAATTCTAGGTCGGCCCGGCCTTGTAATTTTTGGAGCAGTTACATCTATTCCCCATTTAAAAATAAAGTTTCCAACATCAAATGGTGTTGGAGAAATATTGGGAGATCAAATTACCGGTCGAACATGTTATTTATTCCAAGTTGAAAAAAATGTTCAAGACCAGTCCTTGGAAGATTTTGATTATCGAGATGAAAATACCTTACAACAAGCACAGTCCGGAGAAGTAACTGATTTGATTCCGTTGGATCCAACAGATCCGAAAAAATGTGTGCAAATAGGAAATTCATTGACCGGACCAGTTCGTGGGCGGTTAATTGACTTCCTCCGGCGAAATAAAGATGTCTTCGCCTGGACATCGTCCGATATGCCTGAAATTCCAACCGAAATGATAATCCATAAACTAAGTTTGGATCACAATCACAAACCAATTAGGCAGAAGCGAAGGAACTATTCGGTTGAGAAGCTCATCGCAATCAGGGAGGAAGTGAAAAATTTGCTGGATGCCGGTTTCATAAGGGAAGTCCAGTATCCGGACTGGCTTTCTAATGTGGTTATGGTAAAGAAGAGCAACGGAAAGTGGAGGATGTGTGTTGATTTTACCAATTTAAATAAAGCCTGTCCAAAGGACAGTTTCCCTTTGCCAAGAATTGATTTATTGGTAGATTCAACGTCCGGACATAAACTACTCAGTTTCATGGACGCATACTCCAGTTATAACCAAATTAGCATGTGCCCGGAGGACGAAGAACACACCTCCTTTATGGCCCGACCAAGGAACTTCTCATTCTGAGTAATGCTTTGTCGAGTTGAAGAATGCCGGTGCCACGTATCAAAGATCGGTGAACAAATTGTTTCGCGCAGATCAAATCGGCCGAAACATGGAGGTATATGTAGATGATATGCTCGTTAAAAGTAAATTCATGGACGATCATACTGCAGATTTGGAAGAGGCTTTTGAAGTACTCAGGAAACATCGTATGAAATTAAATCCAACCAAATGCGCTTTTGGAGTATCCTCAGGCAAGTTTTTGGGATTTATAGTTTCAAAGCGAGGTATTGAAGCCAATCCGAAAAAAATAAAGGCGGTTGCAGAAATGAGCCCACCAAAAACTATAAAAGAGGTTCAACGGCTTACAGGAAGACTTGCTGCACTCTCCCGATTCATATTTAAGTCAGCAGAAAAGTATCTTCCATTCTTTAAAGCTTTAAGAGGAACCAAAGCAAATGGTTTCCAATGGACTCAAGAATGCCAAGCAGCTTTTCAGAATTTAAAAGAATATTTAGCCAGCCCTCCTCTCCTGACATCACTATTAGAGGGAGAGGAGTTATTTTTATATCTGGCGGTTTCTGATGCAGCATTAAATTCGGTTTTAATCCGGCAACAGGCGGATGTTCAAAGACCGGTTTACTATGTTAGTAAAACACTGTCAGACGTAGAAAGTCGTTATACACACGCCGAGAAAATAGTGTTAGCACTTGTTTATTCAGTAAGAAAGCTAAGGCCATATTTCCCGGCCCATAAGCTACCGGATCCTCACGAGATCAACCTCTTAAAGGAATATTACAAAAGCCGGATACTTCGGTGGTAGTCGAATGGGCAATCGAACTTGGAGAATTTGATATTGAATACAAACCGAGGCCATCAATAAAAGGACAGGCTCTGGCTGATTTTTTAGTTAAAATTTCTTTCTCAGCCCAAAATAATGAAGTAGAAGATCAAAACATTGGCCAGACTGAATTATTCACTCCATGGACGATGTACGTGGACGGATCATCTACGCAATTAGAAAGTGGAGCCGGAGTGATATTACGAACTCCGGAAGGAATGGAAATACCATACTCACTGAGACTTTCATTCCAAACAACAAACAACGTGGCTGAATATGAAGCTCTATTGGCCGGACTTCGGTTGGCCAAAGAATGTTCAGCAAAGTATATTACGATTTCTGATGACTACGAGATGATGGTTAATCAAGTTCGAGGAGACTTTGAAGTGTCAAATTCATGTTTAGCAAAATACCTTGCTAAGGTCGAAGAAGTGCATTTCAAGATTTTGATAAAATCGATATGAACCATATTTCTAGAACGAAAAAACGGAAAGGGACCAATTAATTAGCGGCGGCCCACGAGAAAATCCGGAGCAGTACTCTTGAAGTATGCGAGAAGTCCTTACTACTCCAAGTATTGAAGAAAGCGATCAGGATATCTTACAAGTCACTAGTGGTGAAAACTGGATGACTCCTTATTATCGATATCTTTCTGATAGAATAGTTCCAGAGAATCAGGACGAAGTTAAACGAGTAAAGAAAACGGCTGGCTGGTACGTAATCATTGATGGAAAAATGTATCGTCGTGGGTACTCCGTCCCATATTTGAGATGCCTAACTCCGGAGGAAGCAGATTATGCATTAGGCGAGGTCCATCTTGGGATATGCGGGTCTCATATAGGAGGAAAGAATCTCGCCTTCAAATTAATGCGACAAGGCTATTTTTGGCCAAATATGAAAAAGATACTCGACTTTGTCAAGAAATGCGAAATCGCCAAATCCACGGAAGCCTACCTCATGCACCTCAGCCCGAATCAAATCATTACAAGCACCACTGCTATTCGCTGATAGAAATGGGGACATATCGGACCCTTCTAATGGCCATTGGACAAAGAAGATTTATTATAGCTGGAATTGATTATTTTACCAAGTGGGTGGAAGCTTCTCCTTAGCAAAAATAACTGAACATAATGTAACAGAATTCATACGGCAAAACATTGTTTGCCGGTTTGGAGTTCCTTAAGCGATAGTTACCGATAACGGAACTCGCTTTACTAAAACGCTTCACTAAGTTTTGCTTTACGCATGAAGATCCGATTAGACATACCTCAGTCGCTTATCCCATGCAAATGGCCAAATAGAGGTAACTAATCGGACTTTACTACATGGATTAAAAACAAACTGGAAGAAGCTGGGGCTCTTGGGCGATGAGTTACCGTCAATATTATGGTCAAACCTGACTGACTCTAAAAGAGCCAACAAGAGAAACGCCATTCGGTTTATGCTACTTAACCGAAGGTGATACCAATTGAAATAGGATTGCCCGGCCCTGTGATAGAGAATTTTGATTCTCAAAGCAATTGTCTACGGCTTAAGGAGAATCTTGATTTATTGGAAGAATCCGAGAACTAAGCGGCAAAGTAACGAGCAGTATCAAGAACGGAGTTACATACTACAATAAGAGGACAAAAGCACGGCAATTTGATGTGGGAGACTTAGTCTTAAGAAGTATACAGGCGACCGAAAAAATTACAAATAGGAATAAGCTGTCTCCTAATTGGGAGGTCCGTTTTATTGTTTCTCAGATTAAGAAACGGTGCCTATAAATCGCGACCAAATGAAAAATTAGTACCGAGAACTTGGAATGCAATGCATTTGAAAAAATTCTTTCAATAAAAATAAAAATATTCCATTCCATTCAAAAGGGGATCCAGTACGTCTTTTTTCTACCGCTATTACAACACCAATAAAAATTAAATTTGATGAGAAAGACTTGATGGAGGTCTGCACAAGATTCTGACTTGAAAAATTCTTTCAAATCGGCCTAAGCGAGCACCCAGGTTCCTAGGATCGAAAAAGCCGACCGGAAAAGTGAGATCCAACTTGACAGCAATCTGCCGGCATAGAAGGACTCTATCCAAAAATCTAGCATTCAAAGCCGGACGAACCTCCTCCGGTTTCAACCGTACCAAAAGCTCAGCTCCTAACTTAGCATTGTCACTTCTAAGATTAGAAGCGTGTTCCACGGACATCTTCAAAGCATCTTTAGCTTTTTGCAACTCCGACTCAATGCTAGAAATCTAACTTTGAAGTGATTCGATTTGTGCAGCAGTAGTAGTAGCCTGATTTCTCGCCTCCAAGAACATCAGGGTCAATGTGTATACGCTCTAGCTCCTGAATTTTTCTTCAAGTGCTCTCAATTTTCATGTCTCGTTGGAGGAGACAAATATTAAGAAATTCGCCCATTTTATCAGTCTGCAAGAAAATATGCAGTTAGGGTACGGCGTAAGATACATATATATGTTCGTATATACAATTATATATATATATATATGTATGTCATACCGTGATATAACGGGCTTTCTGAGCAGCAACCCTTAAAGGAATTCGAAGTAAAGAAGCAGGAGTAGAAGCTCGCTCCGGACCTGGACCAGATGAACTCCGGAGAGGAGAATAAGCGACCGGTTCAATTGAAGGGGTCAACTCTCTCTCCCTCCAGTCAAATCCTGAACTTTGAGGGAGAGGCGGAGCAGAAAAGGCCGGAGTAGAAGTTTCTTCAACAGGCCTTTCAACGACTAAATCAACCAGACCAGAAAGGGATTCCCTTGGGGCCGGAGTTGATGTGTTGAGTGGAACAAGTGCCATTTCCTCAATTTCCGTTCCCCTTTGTCCAAATTCAGTGGCAGCCAAAGACTCAATGACAGGATTTTCTTCATGTGGTTGGTTAGAAAGGGCAAGGGATGAATCACTTATCCCTTTTAACCTTTCAAACATGGGAAGGCCAACTTCAGCAGTATCAGAAGAAGGCGATTGGTTAGATGAAACAACCCGACGTTTACGCCCCTTGGCACGGTATTCTTCGATTTCCTTTTACGTTGTTTAGAAGATGGCTCCGATGTTCCAACTTTTTCGACTAGAGTCCCCCAATTAGTTAGAGCGAAAATTTCAGGAGTAAATAAACGTTCTTTATCAGAAAACGACTCCATATTAGCTCTTATCATCTCAATTAGAGGTTTCACCGATTCTTCTTCCTCTGAGGAGAGTTTGCCAGAATATGATTCGGAGATTTTACCCTAGGCATTAGAAATACCAGACTGGGGAACAGAAAGGAAAAAGAAACGATCTTTCCAATTTTTGACCGTATCAATGATAACCCCACTGATATTTAATTCACGAGGAGACAAGGATATCCAATCCCCAGTTTGACAAAATTTGAATAAAGCTCTAACAATAGTGGTGCTAAGTTTGTACCCTAAAGAAAAAATATACAAAGGTTGCGGAGATACCTCCAACGTTTGCATGGTATCGTGCGATGGCCACCCAAATCGGCAAAAATTGTTTGAAGTTCTGATGCGAGAGGAAAACGAAGACCACTCTTCAAATGCGCTTCGTATACGGTAATATAGCCAGTTGGGGGAGAATCGGCTCTGTCACTCTCAGTCGGTATCGAACGCAAATATGAACTCGGGATCTTATATTGGAAAATAATCTTTTCCATCTCCTCAGTGGTAAGAACAGATTTCATCGATTCGACTTTGGACGCCATTGGAACAAGAAGAAGGAAAGTAAAATGCAGAACAATATAACGGGAGAAACCCTTATACATAGGTTTGAAGGGACATGTCCGTTCAAATTCAAAAATGATGAAGAGAACACGTGTCAGGAAAACATTTGCTACTCAAACGGCGGTAACAGAAGATACCACGCGATGATCAACACGTGAGCTGGCGGCTAAGATTGTGTCGGAACTAATCGCCACCTGGAGTGACCCAAACAGGAGTCACAAAATCCGGAGTGAATAAGTCCTGAGTGACCAAAAAGCGAAGTCACCAAATCGGGTGAATAAACCCTGAGTGACCAACAAGCGGGAGTCACCAAACCGAGCAATAAACTCCCTGAGTGACCAAAAGCGGAAGTCACCAACCGGAGTGAATAAACCGGAGTGACCAACAAGCTGGGAGTCACCAAATTCGGAGTGAATAAACCCATGAATGACCAAAAGCGAAGTCACAAAATCCAGAGTGAATAAACCCTAGTGACCAACAACAAGTCACCAAACCGGAGTGAATAAACCCGGAGTGACCAAAAGTTGGAGTCACCAAATCGGGGTGAATAAATCGGAGTGACCAAAAAAAAGCGAGTCACCAAACAGGAGTGAATAAGTCCTGAGTGACCAATGGCTGGAGTCACCAAATCCGAGTGAATAAGTCCGGTGACCATAAGCGAGAGTCACCAAAGGAGTGAATAAACCGGAGTGACCGATAAGCAGAGTCACCAAATCCAGAGTGAATAAGTCCCAGTGACGATAGCGGGAGTTACCAAATCCCAGTGACCCAAAAGCGGAGTCACCAAACCGGAGTGAATAAACCGGAGTGACACAAGCGGGAGCCACCAACCGGAGTGAATAAACTCGGAGTGACCCAGCGGAAGTCACCAACCGAGTGAATAAACCCGAGTGACAACCAGCGGGAGTTACCAACCGGAGTGACCAAAAGCTGAGTCACCGTCCGAGGAATAAGTCCTAGAGGGCTAAAATGAGTCACCAAATCCGGAGTGAGTAAACCCTAGTGAATAAAGCGTGAATCACCAAATCCGAGCAATAAAAAATCCGAAAAAAATCCTAAATAATCAATCCCATCAGAAAACATGCTAGAAGTTAAAATTTTAATCTTCTAGCATGGGGGGGCTAGTGATGGGTATTATTACCTGAATAACTGGTAACTACACATGGGATAAACTCCTGATAACTCCTGCGGTTCAAAAAAAAACGAACCACAACCGACCGGAGGTTGAAACCAACAGTAGTTAAAATAACCAAGTATACTTATCCCAGGTTCTGAAAAGGCGAAAGAAGGCCCTATATAAAGAGAAGGTAATCCTCCAAAAAGAGGGCCCTGAAACTCTCTCTGAAAATTACTATCTGAAATAAAAATAAATACATCTTTTCCTTTTTATTATTCAAAAAGGACATGGATTGAAACAGGCGTTGAGAGCTTTGGGGGATCTAGCCCCATTGGCCTTCCTCGACTATTTTGTCTTTTTTTACTTTTGTCAGACAGATTGAATTAAAAAGACGGACAACAAAAATGCTATTATCCAACTCGGACCCAGATCCATGACAAATAATAATAATAATAATAATAATAATAATAAAACTAATATTAGCTAACAAACCTCTCAGCCACCTCATCACCTCTCGATTCTTCTCCTCTCCCATTTGGTCTCTCTCTCCCTACCGACTGCTCTCTCTCTCTCTCTCTCTCTCTCGCTCGCAACGGCCTCTGCAGAGGGGCCGTTCGGCTCTAATCTCTGCCACCAGCAGCTGATTCCTTCTACTCCCTCACAGTTTCGTCTCCATTGTCTATATAATCCAAGCGCTAGTGTGTGTATGCGAAAGAGTGGAAAGGCAGAGAGGTAATGCGGTGAGGGTGAGCCAAGAGAGATTGGTGCTTTGGGAAGCCATCTCTAAGGCGTCTTCTTCATCGCGTTACCGATTCTTTGTTGTGTCGCCGTTTTGGCCATTGTCAACTCTGAAGGCCCAATCGGCGGAATCTGAGCCGAACTCAAGCCGTGTTCAAGGATGGTGAATCGGGCAAGTGAAATCCTTCTCTGTCATTTCTCTCGATTAGCAAGTGAATCCGTTTACTATCATTTCTACTCACTTTGCAAGTGAAATCCTTCACTGTCATTTCTCCTCTGTTTTGGAAGTGAATCCTATTTTGTCATTTTCTACTTTCAATTTGCAAGTGAAATCTCATTAATGTCGTTTTCCTCTTTTTGCAAGTGAATCCTCTTGTGTCAATTCTCGTTCTCTTCGCAAAATCAGTATTCCTCTTTTTCTCCTCTTACATTTTCTTGTTCTTGTTGTGAAATTGGGCGAATGGTGTTCGGAAGGCAATCGGACAAGAACAGAGCATCGTGTTGTTTTTGGGCCGAGGTTACTGTGGTGAACGGAGGAGGCAATTGGGTGATGAAATGGTTGAGTGTGTATGTATATGGTTAATTGTGTAGGTTATCATGTGTAATTGAGTGGGTGTGTGTCACGGTGTGTGTATGGTGGTGCGTAGCACGGGTGTATGCGTAAGTTTTGTGTGTTACGTGTGTGTGGGTGTGACGTTGTGTTACCATATGTAGC
Source organism: Nepenthes gracilis (assembly GCA_033239525.1). NCBI lineage: Eukaryota > Viridiplantae > Streptophyta > Magnoliopsida > Caryophyllales > Nepenthaceae > Nepenthes > Nepenthes gracilis. The sequence goes on along the minus strand of BSYO01000045.1, from coordinate 196,559 downwards.
GGTGTGGGTGTGTTCTATGTGTGTGGGTGTGGTGAAGCGGCGAATCTTTGCTTTGTGTGCGTGTGTGTTGTGGTGGGTGTGAGCGGCAAATTCTTTGCGTGCGTGTGTTGTGGTGTGTGTGAGCAACAGATTGCTATTGCGTGTGTGTGTGTGCGCATTGTGTATGGTGGTGTGGGTGGCGTAAGTATCTCTGCATGAGGGTGAGTGTTAAGAAGCGGCAAAGTGGCCGTGGGTGTAGGGTATGCGTGTGGTGTGTATTGTGGAGGCATGAGTGCGTCGTGAGTTGTGTTGGCGTACCCAGTGTTGATGTCGTGGGTATGCTCGTGGTATGTGGGTGTTGGGCAGCAGTGTGTGTGGTTGGCACAGTCTTGCGTGCGTGTGTGCGTGAGGTGTGAGTTTGGGTGTTGGGAGCGGTTTGCTACCAAGTGTGTGTGTATATATATATATATATATATATATATATATATATTTATATTTATGTGTGTGTTCATATATCTTGCCCCGTGTGTGAGTGTGGACTGGAATTGGTGGAAAATGTGGCAGCGTGGGTATGAGTGGCCATTTGTGTGTATATATATTTATGTATGTTAATGCTCAGGCATTCATGTGTATGGACATATATGTATGCTTCAAATTATGGATGTAAGCACTCATGGATGGCATTTATGATGTGTATCTCTTGTGTTAGAAATGTATGTTCTATATGTATAAGTGGGTATATGTGTATATTCCAAATTTAAAGGATGATTAAAGACTGAAATTAATGGTGCTGAATATTGTGATAGAAATCTTGAGAAATTATTTGGAAGGGAATCTAATAAAAATAGACATTGTTGGCCTTAGTTATAGACATCGTATCGCAATAGAATGGAAGAATAGTTTAATAGTTGTATGTCTCGGTTTGAGTTTATCTATTCTTCATGCTGTGAGAATTCCTTTGTGTTAGATTTGATGGCGTGAGTGCGGTCCCTGGTCGGCACCGAACGACGTTCTATTGTTGATGTTGCAAAGCTTTCTTTGCGTTATACTCAGTGTGTGAGTATTTGAATTCGTTGGCCTCCTATGGTCAAGGTTAAGGAGAGCGTATGAAAACATTAAAGTATCTGGTCGAATGGGAGGCTATGGTACTTAAATGTGGTCTACGCTTATTCGATACTGATTTCCATGTCCTGGTGGTGTTGAGGTACATTGCCTAGTTTGGCGGGATGCTTATGACGATATGAACATCGTAGATCATGATATCAAGGATATCATAGCGGGAGATGCTGGGTTTAACGTGTGAGGTATCTTCCGTACCTGGCAGAGTCGGAAGATGAACATGTAGATAAGGTCATCTGTCCTGGTTGAGTCAGATGATGAGCATGCTCGGAAGACATATGTACTTTGTTTGGCAGAATCTCTGCGGACCATGGATTTTGGTCGGATGTCAAACTTGTGAGCATTGGTAGCCCGTGCAAGTACCCATCTGTTGGAGGATATACGCAGCATTTGGTTCACAGTGGCGAAATAAAATCCATGAGTTTTCTTGTGATTTCTATGATTGTGAGTATCTCATTTGTTGTGTTGGTAGTATCTTTGTGTGGATTCTGAGATATTCGAATTCGGTAAAATCCATATTAATTGTTATCATGATTATGCTGGTCGTTCTAACTGACATATGGACCAGGAAAATCCTCAATCATCGTTGATGTCGGATTCCAGGAGATTACCATTGATTATTGGCACTCTTATTGTTTTTGGATGTACGGGTCAAGTGGGACCTATTTTGTCTAGAGCCGTATTTACGACGTGTTGTAATCTGTCTCGAATATTATAGGTTGTTAGAGTATATTAAGACCTTTATAGTGTGATATTCGATATCGTTATTGTTATTAGTACTTTTGATTATGATCACTTGTTGGGCTTTGACTCACCCTTGTATTTTCTTGGCTCCAGATCGAATAGATAGCATCTAGCTTGGAGGAGACACATTTGTGTTGTAGGAAGAAGTTTCGATAGAGAAGAAGGTTTTAGTAGCCAGTTGAGGAGTTTAAGTTGGCATGGAGATTTATGTATTTTCTTTTGTTGAATTTATTTTTTCTCTAGTATGTCTTTATGGATGATGGATGAATTATCATGATGTAGTTAAATCAAAAGATTGAAATGATCTGGAATATAGAATGGTTATATTTTATTTAAAATTTTAGTCCGCGTGTGCGGCTTGAGCCATGTGTTTGAGTATTTAGACTTGGGTCGTCACAATTGGGGTGTAAATATGCGACTTTTGACTCACTATAATAGGATAAATAACATAGCCACAATTCACTTAATAATGTACTTGATTAACCACAAATTGATGCAAGCTCCTAACTCTTGGTAGCACACATATGCTCTAAAAAAATTAGAACACAACAAAGGTGATATCAAGTTCAAACTTTAAATCAATTAGATGGTCTTTTGTACTTCAACAATTTTCTCTTGATTAATAGGCATCTCCCTTTCATTTTCCTTCTTGACATGAACAAAGTGGGGGGGGTATGAACATGAGTACACTTACATTCACGTGTAGTAGAGGAACGCAATTGCATATATCTTGTCCATTTGCAATGTGCGCCATTTCTTGAGCAACCCTGCCATTTGAAAGAATGTCCCACTGCATTTGTTATCAACAGAGTTTAGATACATTATCAAAAGATTATTGCAATTTCCTTTGAGGGAAAAAAAGATTAGCTAGTCCCTTTTGAGCAAATAATGAATGAATTCATCTTCAATTGTACATAACATTTCCTAACCAGTTTTCAGTCCTAGAGTAATTTCAATCGATTTGTTACTATTCTAAAAAGAAGGTTTAGCGTATGGGACCCTCACATTGTAGGAATTGGAGACATAGGTGTATAAAGTTTTGCCCTCTAAGAGACTATTTTTATTATTTAAACCCACCAATGACCTCATAGTTATAATAAAATGACATTAGCATTACACCAAGGTTTATCCTAATAAGTTAATATGTCAAACTGAAGAATTTTATTTACAAAGTTAAGCCTTTTGAGGTTGGTTCACAAAAAAAATTATTACAAACTGGTGGTGCAATTTTCAATGTGGCTCTACAAATTGGACCATTTTACCTTCACCTAAGCTAACAGCATCAGATAAGTGCTTATTTAATAGTATGATAGAATGACAACCTATATATCACACAGGAATCATATCACACAGGAATCACTCTCTTGGGTGGAACCAGAAGACAAAATGAAGTAGCAGAGCTTAGCACAATCCCTCAAAGGCTTTCTGGGATCCTCTATGCTCTTTTGCGTCATCACCCTCACATCATCAGCTCCACTACTGGGAAGGGTTGTCCATGTGTGAGTTGTTGAGGCACTCACTCTAGCACAGAAGCTTAACTCCATCCTCTTTGGCAGCTTTTCTTACCTTTGGACTCGTTATCACTGATTAATCCCACAGTAAAAAAATTGGTTGTAGTAGAATCAAAGGAAAAGCAATGCAGGAGGTTCATCACTCTGCTGCAAGGACGATAAATTAACTATAGTTAATGGAAAAAAACTGATAACCTCTGACATCTTCTTCAAATATTTGTTGTCATGGCACTTGCAAGATGCTCACATTGTCGATCCAACATAGCAACCCACCATTTTGTCTCAAATGTAAGGCCAGAGTTGACCAGTAGTTTGTATAAGTTATGAACATCTCTATCATCTACTTCTATATGCTCAATCTATGTCACCTAATCAATCACAACTAGTTTTTTTTTTTTTTCAAAAAATGAGCCTAATTAGACATTGTAATTTCTCATTCTGCAGCATAAATCAGTAAATTTTTGAACTATCACACACACACACACACACATAATATTATATGAATAATGCTAAAGACCATACCATTTAGACATAAATTTTAACACAACTTATGTCTTTTATACGTACATATATACATACACACACACATATATATATATATTATATGATGTGACATGGTACACCCGATAAATTTGTCTCAAATTTTTCATTTTACAGCTACCAACTTCATTGAACATGGACACAGCTTACCCATGCCTCCCTTCAACTCCAATAACCATGTCACATATTTGTCGCTCAGTTTCTACACCTTCGAGACAGCAAAAATATAATTTAGCAACATATTATTAAAATACACATGTCAAAGAGCTATACTGACAAGATTATAGTAACAAATGTATTTATTTACAATGCAAATGATTGATCCCAATAAAATCCGTTGCACAACCACTCAAATCTAATATCAGATTTTTGTGACCATCCAGGCCACCTGGTCACTTGATTTCTACCCATTAGAGAAGTCAAAATCGAGAATTGATAATCTACTATAAATCTGCACATTATATATATTAAAAATAATAATCACAAAAGTAAAAATGCAACTGTTTATGGTGTAAACAGACGAACTGAAAACCATTGCCAAAGCTGAAATGATTGCTTCCAGTGATTGTCAAAGCAATTTCAGCTATCGATTATCTACATCTCAGAAATTGAAATTATGTTCTGCCAATTACAGATTATATTAAGCATGTTGTAGTATGAAAATGGCAACTGAGTAGGAACAAACATTGTGGCGATTCAAACCCCAAACATCAAATACAACATGAACTGCTCACGCAGAAAACCTCAAAACTTAAAACAATTAATTATCCGTTATAATTGTAATATTATTCAATTAAATAACTACTAATTCCTTAATGTATCACATAAATATCTCAAAATAAAATCTATGAAAGATCACGGGTCGCAACCCGAAGTAAACTATCCAACTTCTATCAATAATATATCTGGTCTATCTCACACTGAAAGATAACAACTAGCCTCCAAAATTCTCTATACCTAAAAGCCCCACAGCATAAGTCAGATTCCCTACTAGCGCTATAGAAGCAACTCAATTTGAAGCCAATACAACATAATGATAAGTCAAATGTCTAATAAGTAATAATAATAAAAAATGCATAATAAATAATAAATATCTCAGATATCAAATATATAAAATCTACTCTATCCAAAAAGTTACAATTCGTCCTAATTATGACTCAAAAGTAAAAGCAAGATAAGTCAGACACGACCCTCATTGTACAAAGACAATAAGATTAACCAATAACAAGCAAAAATTACCGAGAATCCAACGTCAAAAGATAAGCAGGGACTCACTGATCTGAATATCAACTTGACCGATCTAAATATCAAATAACAATAAATATCATGGATTCCACCAAATCTGATAGTTAAAAACACAAAACATGGATTATACTAAATACAACTCATGGATTTCACTGAATCCCAAATTCAAGAGGAATCAACAATAACGATATTATAAAAACTCTTAGATCTTATTCATCACATTAAACTAAAGCGCCGATAGTTTGGATTTGCATGGTTAATTGATACTCAAAAGTTTGACTTTCGACTAAATTCATGGTCCACGGAGACTCTGCCTAACCAAGTATAGACGTCTCACCAGCGCTCATCATCCGACTCAACCAAGTACGAAAAATATTTCTATATGTCAAACCCAATATCTCACACTATAATATCCTCGATATCATACTCTACAATAGTCACATGACCATAAGCATCCTGCTACACTAGGCAATATAGCTAATTTCAACCATGATACGGAAATCAATATCGGATGAATATAAATTATACTAAGGTGCCGCAGATTCCATATACCTTGATACCGCAGTATTTTCATATAATCTCTTTAATCTTAACCATAAGAAGCCAATAACCCAAATACTCACATAATTGAGCATAACGCAAAGAAAACTTTGCAATTACAATGATAGAACACGCGACTAAGATTAAACACAAAGAAGGTCATCCAAGGAAATGAAAAGGATTTGGGGAAACTATATATATATAATCAAATAATATCAACCCATTGGCCCATGATAGCCCACCTAGTCCTATGATTCTATACAATGCCACTAAACATTTATATCCACTATCAGACCAAAATTAATGCGGTTCCTTTGACATTTAAACATTCACACAATACATCACCACATACGTCGGTCCAACGGATTTAAATCAAAAAATATTGCCATTACCAATTTACTAGACTAACTTCTAAGGCCATGACTTACCCCAAAAAAAAAAACATCTAAGGCCATAAATAATAAATTACTCACTAACATGACACCACTGAACAAAGGCCAACAATTTCCACTTCTATTTAAATTCCATCCTAACATATACAAACGGTAAATGCCCTCCACGCACACTTTTAACTATACTCTCAAGTAAATATCTATATATACATATGCACCACATATTGTAAACACACGCAGGAAGACTCTGCCTAACCAAGTATAGACGTCTCACCAGCGCTCATCATCCGACTCAATCAAGTACGAAAAATATCTCTATATGTCAAACCCAATATCTCCCACCATAATATTCTCGATATCATATTCTATAATAATCACATGACCATAAGAATAGTGCTACACTAGGCAATATAGCTCATTACAACCATGATACGGAAATCAATATCGGATGAATATAAATTATACTAAGGTGTCGCAGATTCCATATTCATTGATACTGTAGTATTTTCATATAATTTCTTTAATCTTGACCATAGGAAGTCAATAACTCAAATACTCACATAATTGAGTATAACGCAAATAAAACTTTGCAATTACAATGATAGAACACGCGTCCAAGACTAAACGCAAAGAACGTCACCCGAGGAAATGAAAAGGATTCGGGGAAACTATATATATATATATATATATTCGAATAATATCAACCCTTTGACATTTAAACATTTACACAATACATCACCACATACGTCGGTCTAACGGTTTAAATCAAAAATATTGCCATTACCAATTTACTAGACTAACTTCTAAGGCCATGACTTGCCAAAAAAAAACTTTTAAGGCCATAAATAATAAATTACTCACTAACATGACACCACTGAACAAAGGCCAACAATCTCCACTTTTATTTAAATTCCATCCTAACTAATTTTTCAAGATTCCAAGCAAATAATCAGCACAATTAACGTTTTCCTATAACCCGATTATAATCTAAAATATACATATATACCTACATACACATATATATTTCTAAATACAACATATACAAACGGTAAATGCCCTCCACCCACACATTTATCTATACTCTCAAGTAAACATCTATATATACATATGCACCGCATACTGTAAACACGCGCACGAAGACTTTGCCTAACCAAGTATAAACGTCTCACCAACGCTCATTATCCGACTCAACCAAGTACGAAAAATATCTTTATATGTCAAAGCCAATATCTCCCACAATAATATCCTCGATATCATACTCTATAATAGTCACATAACCATAAGCATCCTGCTACACTAGGCAATATAGCTCATTTCAACCATGATACGGAAATCAATATCGGATGAATATAAATTATACTAAGGTGCCGCAAATTTCATATTCCTTGATACCGTAGTATTCTCATATAAACTCTTTAATCTTGACCATAGGAAGACAATAACCCAAATGCTCACATATAATTGAGTATAACGCAAAGAAAACTTTGCAATTACAATGATAGAACACGCAACCAAGACTAAACACAAAGAAGGTCATCCGAGGAAATGAAAAGGATTTGGGGAAACTATATATATATATTGGAATAATATCAACCTGTTGGCCCATGACAGCCCACCTAGTCCTACGATTCCATACAATGCCACTAAACATTTATATCCACTATCAAACCAAGATAAATGCAATTCCTTTGACATTTAAACATTCACACAATACATTACCACATACGTCGGTCCAACGGATTTAAATCAAAAAATATTGCCATTACCAATTTACTAGACTAACTTCTAAGGCCATGACTTACCATAAAAAAAAACCTTCTCAGGCCATAAATAATAAATTACTCACTAACATGACACCACTAAACAAGGGCCAACAATCTCCACTTTTATTTAAATTCCATCCTAACTAATTTTTCAAGATTCCAATCAAATAATCAGCACTATTAACGTTTTCCTATAACCAGCTTATAATCTAAAATATACATATATGCCTACATACACATATATATTTCTAAATACAACATATACAAACTGTAAATGCCCTCCACGCACACTTTTCTCTATACTCTCAAGTAAATATCTATATATACATATGCACCGCATACTATAACACGCGCACGCCCCTCCCCCACCACCAACACACACGCGCGCGCGCACACGCACACGCACGCACTGACTGCCGGTTAACCCACACTGTCAATTTACACACACACACAACCAATACTCACACTGTCAGTATACTCACACAACTGCTGCCCACTAAATCTGTCATTTCTGCATAAACGTACACATAAATATCCTTTTATATATATATATATACACATACACACATGCCATGCTATGCAAAAATATACTGATATTCACATACAGCCGCTGCCGCACATTTACGCATACTGCTACCTGAAAATTCATATATAATACAACCCCCAGTATCAAACTACACGTATATGCAAATGGATGCCCATAATTTGTCTATACGTACCATCACAACCAAATATACATATCTGTATAACCACATAATTACCACCGTATACGTATCACATGCCACACAAGCCGTTCCCAATTTGTTTCTCATCATTTAGTTTACTGAAAACCTCGCGGCCGACAAAAATTTTACAGTATTCTAATCCTCACCGTTCACCCGATTTCCACCAGAATCACAACATATTACAACCCAAATATTACCATTAACAGGAAGGGAGTTGGGAAATTTTCAAGAGATGAAACGAGTTACTTGAAATTTTCTAAAATATAGAAGAATCACTTGTAATCGGTAAAACATGAATAATCATGCAATTAGAGGAGATAGGGAAAGTAAGAGGACTCACTTGCCTGTTGGAAGCCTTGATACAAAATAGAGTAGTGAAAAACACGAGTCGCTAGCGCACCAAATCTTTGACAGCGGTATTGACGACGGCCTACAAGCTTCTGGCAGCGGAGCTTCGCCTCCAATTTCTCTATGCTCGTTCTCCCCTTCTTCTATTATTTCTCTACACTCTCTCCCTCTGCTCTCCTTCTGAAATTGGTAGTGGAAGCTTCCTCTCTCTCCAATGCTTACCAATTCAGTGCTACCGGAGGAGAAGTAGGGTCGTATATATAGAAATTGCTGGGTGAAGACGCGACCATCAGGTTATTACGGCCGAATAATTTAGCCAGTAATGGAGAATCTGTTAGCCGGCCATGATGAAGAATCGGCACGCGAGCGGTAAGGTTAACGGAGAGGAAATCAGTTTGTCAGAGAGGAGCCGCTGGAGAAGGGAAGGATCGAGAATGAGAAGCGTTGGTTGAGACCGTGAGGATTGCTGGAAGAATTGAGAGAAAACGAAGGGCAGGTGAGAGAGAGGGACGAAGGGTTTGTTGGGAAGAAGGTGAAGATTAATCGAGCATGGGTGATTTTATCAATTATTTATTTACTTATTTTATTTATTTATTTTTTTATTAATTAATTATTATTATTATTATTATTATTATTATTATTATTATATTCTTCCTAATACGGTAATATTATTAATTTAAATACTATGTCTGAAAATGTCTTTGACATCTAAAATTGAAATATTTGATTGAAATCTAATTGGCTAATTTGCATACAATATGATTTTACTTTAAGAAAATGTCTCAATTTTTTAAAAATTAATTTGACCCAATTATAACATATTAACTTTAAAAAAATTTATCTATTTAATTTAAATATTTTTATAGTTAATAATTATCACTCATTTTAATCTGATATATTCTACCGAAAATGTTAGGATATTGCAAACATATTTTGAAGATATTATACCATAATATGGGTTCAAATATTATTCGAAACTAATTTCTTTTCTCACCCTTATTTATTATCTTCCTCCAATCAACTAGACTTATTTATTATCTTCCTCTAATCAACTAGACTGTTCACCCAATTGTAGAATTTTTTTTTTTAACAATGTATGAACATGTTGAGACTGGTCAAATTCCTAAATAACAACTTACCCAATTATATTTATAAGGTTTAAGTATCAGCATCAATCTAACGATAAATGACACAAAAATTGTTGAGAAATATGATGATTTTTCACTTGCTTGATTTTCATTTTTCGGCGACAACAGCAGCCCCAGTAGCTTCTCCACGGCACAGAACAGCGGCGGCGATAACGGCCGCAACTTACGGCAACAGCACACGTCCCTGAATCCCTCTCTCTCTCTCTCATTTAGCTCAATCCCACGACGGCGTTTGGGCTGCTGATTCGTTGCATAACTAATGAGAGAAGAAGAAGAAATGTGGAGGCAACTGTGCACAGGCTTGTGGGGGATTGAATTTGATTTTTAAGAATTTCAGGCACGGCTGCCTAAGGGTTGGAGAGAAGGGCCTGAATTTGATTTTTAATGGCTGCCGAGGGTCGGAGACGCAGGAGGGGATGAATATACATTAATTGTTGTCCACATAATGGACCGTTTGGGAGAAATTTGTTTTCCTTTTTTATTAAGTAAATTTATTTAATTATATTTTAATATAAATTTTATTTATATAAATATTTAACACATATTATTATTACAATATGGTCTAATTATCATTTCACAAACTTGAAAATAATTATTGCCTATTGGTTAAAAAAAATTATAAAATTATCTTTTCAATACTATCATAAATTTGCCATATCTGATTTTGATACACAATTAATTTAAACTCAGCTGTAATTAATAGGATATTGATTATCATTATTAATAATCTCTTAAATTAAAATTTTAATTTATTCAGATTAAAAAATCAAATTAAAACATGAAAGAGTTTCAAATTTTGTCATACTTGTTGTCTTAAGGCAAACACTGCAAATATGTTAAATAGCACTCCACTGTTCAGCTAATTGATTGGATACAATCTATATTATAAATTAGTACAAAATACTATTTGTATTTATGGATTATTAATATGAAAAAAATATAATCATAGTTGTTTTTATCATTGAACAATTTTTTTTTAATAAAAAGGAGATTTTTCATAAAAATATTATTAGCAGGTAAAAATATTATTCGTAGTAGTTACTGCTACTTGCTTATTCACACGTTTATCAAATTTCTATCTATATTCTGTCTACAAAAAACAATATGATGTTTTATGAGTAATTTCATGGAAGGCTCATATTTTAACATCCCATTCAAGATGATATGTAAACATTTCTTTACTTACATCTTGACAATAAAAAAATAAAAATATAAAATTAAAAAAATTAAATTTAATAATCAAGAATTAAAAACAAGTTATTATTAAAATTTTGTAACACAAAGAAATGAGCCACTCATGATGTTGCTCATGAAGCAAAAATATACTGCAATTCATACACAGAGTAAGATGTTGAAACAATCATAATTGATATATTACATACTTATTGATTTGCTTCTTTCATTTTTCTGCTATAGCACATTTTATGCAAATTTACGTGCGAGAGGGATTTGTTGTATTAATAAAAACAAGTAAAATGTTTATTTGCTGATACATTAAATCAGAAGTATATTACTTGATTTAACTGATATAAATGCACCTGATATATGAATGGCTGAACTAATATAATATGCTTGCACTTTGGTGCTCCACTTCATGATTTACTACAAACTAGAGTACTCAACGATTGCTTTTTAATAGCAATATCATGTTAGGTTTATATTTTAATAGGCACGAGAGTATTGGAATAATTTTTTCATATTTATTCATTATTAAAATTAAAAAAATTATGTTCTAAATTAAAAATTAGTTTATAAAATGACAATAATAACATATAAATAATATATAAAAATTAATAAAATTTATATAAATATATTAGTAAATATTACATAAATAACACTTTATATAATAAGATAATAGAGATTAATGAGTAAAAATAGTGCTATATATGCTGTGTGAAAGATGGGGTATATATCAATTTTGTTTAATATTTAATTTTTTAATAATTTTTAAAAAATAAGTAAGCTACGGTCACCGTTATCCTCTTTCAGTCTCATTCACCCTAACCCTCTCACGTTGACTCACTCCCCCTCCCAACCAAATAAACGATCATGTATCAACCCACAAAACACCAAATATACGGTTTAGCATCATTTGAAATGTCGGCACATTCTATGCACACTTAACACTATTTATTAATAGCACATTTGGCACGATCTGTAGTGAGCTGGGCCATGCCGTATTATGGATGGCATGACCGATTTAACACTTGTTATGATGGCATCATTTGAATAAAAATATAAAATTACATATTTTAACATACTTTAAAAGATATTTTATTATTTTTATGAACACATTATAATTTGACATAGTTTTTCTCAACATAGTAAAATTGTGTACATAAAAAATTGTGTCCAATATTTAAAATTTATGAGATAACATTGAAGTGTGTAATTTTATTTTCACGAACTCTAAAAAATAAAAAACAAAGCATTTAATTTTGGAGTGTTTTTTCAAATAAATTAATGTGATTATAATAATTGAAAGCAAAAGAAATAATTTTTCTGAACCGATAATAAAATAAAATGAAGGATAATGACTTTTAAAAATAAAATAATTAGTGCAATAATAAAAAAAATTAACTTTAAATTGCATGGCGATAAATGAAATATAGTAATAATAAAACTTACGGATGTAGTGAACAACTTATCAAATTTTAAATTAACTATTAAATTATTCAAAGTAAATTAATAATGACTTCTAAAGATAAAATAACCAGTGTAATAATAAAAATAATAATTTTAAATTGCATAGCAATAAATAAAGTATAGTAACAATAAAACTTACCGATGTAGTGAACAACTTATCAAAATTAAAATTAATAATTAAATTCTTCAATGTAAATTAAAAATTATGTAATAATACTAATAAAAATAAAAAATTTAATAACTAACTATTAGAATAAAAAATAAAACTACCAAATATTATTTTCTCTCTTCTTCTCTCCTAATTATACTTTAAAACTTCTCCAAACCCCAAAAGGGCTGACCTCTTCCACAAGTCAGAGGAGAAATAAGATTTTTTTTTTTTTTGGTTTATTTTCATCCTTTTATTTATTTCTTTAATTTGTTTCCCTTTTCTTCTTCGATGCTTATAATGTGATCACCCTTCCTTCGCATGAAAGATTTATTCCCGTCTTTATTTATAATATAAGCTGACACCAAAATAAATATTAATTTATTTTATAATTTTTTCGTTTATAATACAGGCTGGCACCAAAATAAGTGTTAATTTATTTTTTTCAAGCGTAGCATTCTATTTAGACTTTAAATATCTAAAAAATATAAAATAAAATAAATAATTAAATGAACAAAAATAATATAGTATGTTAGAAAATAATAATAAATTGGTAGTGATAAAATCATAATTTTTATTATTTATCACATCCTTCTAGCTATTCATTGTTAGTCTTTTATAATGCAGAAAAAGTAAATAACAATGAATAATAATTTAAAATAAAAGTTTATTTTTATAAGTTTTATGATTATATTTAGCCATGCAGTAAGCCTTTAATTCTTTATATGACTTTATAAAATGAGTGCTGTCTTGTGAAGATTTTTAAGGTGTTTTAAGAGTCAAGGTTCCTTATAAAATATTTTATATATGTCAAGATTTTAAATAATTAATTTAACAAACATTTTAATACAATCACATAACTTAAAAAAATCTTTGATCAGTCTTATATCAAATATTTTGAGAAATTGTGTGTGACTACATCCTATCAAAATCCACTTTATACTAAAACACATGAATCACACCTTTTATTATCGCCTTTAAATTTCACTATATATACACTCTAAAAAAAATGATTAAATTCATAGGCTATTTTTAAGAATTGTAGGCAAATATAAATAAATGTATACCAAAATTAAAATGTTAGAAGTGTAATGTGAAAAATGCTATAATAAAATAAATGACTTATCACAATCTCATGAATAAAACTTACATTTAAGTTGAATTAAACAAAGAAAGTAAAATTAATTTATACATGTTAATCATATTTCACCAATGTCCTTTCAAAGTTTTTAATGAATATAATGAGATTATGATTTTATAATTACAAAAAATTAATGTGAAATGTAAAAGACCTTTAAAGAAAAAAAAAAATTTCAGTTACAACACTCCCCATATTTTTCTTCTTCAAACATAATCATAAGCATGGGAAATCGATTTTTTCATCTACTTTTTTCTCACTCTCTATTTTTAAATATTTATTCTTTCATTGTTCTTTTCTTTTTCTTTTTTTAATATACAATAACATTTGCTTGTACCAACCAGTGATTGCTGAAATTTGTGTGGGAACATACACTTAAAATTTAAAAAGAGGGTTCAAAAACAATTTTATTTTGATTCAAAAGAAAAAATGCACTGAAATACTAATTTATACCATATATCTGAATTTATATATGGTAATGTTCATATTTTATAAAAAATAACTCATTTATAGATATTATTAGGAAGACCACATAGATCCAATGTAACCCCTTTTTCACTCCACAAAGATCAAAATCAAACGAGTATTCATTCCATTTCTATTATAGAAGTACAAATAATAAAATTATTAAATCATCAATATCGGAAGAAAATAGTTATAAGAGTAGACATAAATACTCTTTTTAATTAAAAATGATCTCAAATTATCGCTGAGAGTTTCAAATCTCCACTATAGTAAGGTATTATATATATGTTATGACAATAAAGGGATAAAAATAAGATAAATATATATAATAAACCAATTCTTCTCAAAATAAAATAATAAAATGTCACAAAATAGGAAAAAAAAAAGCCTATGCATGAATCCAATAGTTCATAAGATCTTTTGACTTCAATGCTCAAATTCAAGTTATTTTTTTTTATAAAACTTTAAAATTTTTAAAGATTTTCTTAAGTTGTAAGAAAAATATTTAGTAGATAAACATAAAAATAGATTCACACCCCCACCCAAATCAAACCACATTCTTGATGTAAATATATCCACCAAAAAAACAAATGAAAAGAGAACTGAGTATTTTGCATATATATAGATGTGCTACTTGAATATATAAAATTAAATTAAATTAAAGTCAATAACTAAATAAAATAACTATACAAAGAAATATAAATCTATATCTATAAAAAAAAATATCAAAAAAATACTGCACAAGTTGTGAATTTTTCAATTGAAAAAACTGCATACTATAGATATAGGATTTTGATAAGCCTATACCTTTTCCATATCAAGATAATAATTCTATGAATTAATTGTTCATGTAAATTCAGAGTGATGATGGATAAAACAACGATGGAATAAGGCTCATCCTCATTGTCAAGGCATTTTTAAAAGGACCCTCTTCTTTTCCCTTTTTATTTTTTGTTTATGATGCACTCTATCACGTATGGTTTTCCTTGTAAAGTATTTTTATTCTCAAGCCTTTATTTTTCTGTTTCTATTTTAGTCGTATTACGCTTATCACTTATATTTGAAGTATTAGAATTTATGAAATTATTAATGATATACTCACTCTTAAATTTAACAATAGCTTGAATTTACTCTTTGATTTTTTTTCTTTCACTCAAACCCTCACCCAAGATGATGATGAGCTAGGGGATTGGACATTGGTTGTGTAGAAAACTTTTCATTTTCATTAATACTCAACGCTTGAGTTATGTATTATTTCGAATTTTATTTTGACCAATTTAATATCAATTGTGATTTTGGGTATTTTGAGCGTGGTAAAAATTAATTAAATTTTATGAAAATTGAATTGACATTTGGATCGATCGGAATAGCACACGAGTGCGCTATTATCACCGGAATATCGATTTGGATTTTGGAATAAAAGAAAATTAAAATGGAATATATATATATATATATATATATATATATATATAATAAAAAAAATGAAAAAAAAGGGATAATGAAGAAGATAATAATTGAAAAATATATATATATATATAAAAATAAAAGATAAGGATGGATCGGGGAGAGAGGGAGATAGAGGAGAGAGAGGGGGTTTAGGGTTTCGACGGTGGAGGAGAAAGAAGAGAGGGAGAAGAGGGAGGAAGGCGGCCGTTCGACGGCAGCCGGCGATGGCGATGAGAGGCGAGGGCGACACTGTGCCGGTGGTTGTTGGTGGCTGGAAGCTTGTCCGGTGGCGGTGTCGGTGGCTGTGAGGAGAAGCCATCCGAGAAGCCGGCGGTGGGTGACTGTAATGGCGTCGACGGCGGCGCACGGGAGAGATGGTGTGTCGGTGGCCGTGGGAGGAGC
Source organism: Nepenthes gracilis (assembly GCA_033239525.1). Lineage (NCBI taxonomy): Eukaryota > Viridiplantae > Streptophyta > Magnoliopsida > Caryophyllales > Nepenthaceae > Nepenthes > Nepenthes gracilis. The sequence continues at coordinate 180,260 of BSYO01000045.1, read as the reverse complement.
AACGGTGGCCGTGGGAGAAACAGCGGTAGCGCGATTGTGGGTTGCGCAAGAAAAGAGAGAACAGTGCTTGCGGCAGGAGAGAGACGGTGGAACAATGGCATGGGCATCGACGAGATGGCGCCGCGTAGGCCGGCGGTGGTAGGTCAGCACAGCGGCAGGTTAGCCGGCGGCGTTGAGCGCCGGCAGCATCGACAGTGAAGCTTCACGTAGAAGAGAGAGAGACGTAGAGGAGAGATGGGTAGCGCGAGGGCCGCGGGACGACAGAGAGAGAAATGGTGCCGTTCGGGTGTTTCGGGATATCCTTTCTTCAGATCTGTAAAGTATGAGATTCAGACAAGTATCTGTAAACTCTCTCTTTGGTCTAATTTCGCATTTGATGTATTTTAGATACTGTTTGAAATTTTTACTAACAAGAAATTTTGTCTGCGTTTATTTATTTTATTCTCGACATGCAGTTAAATTGGATGTTTTAAGGGTTGTTAGACCGGATTTTACGTTTTTGAAGAGTTTAATATTTTTCTAAAAGTCAGAATAATTTATTTAGATCGTATATATTTTATATTAATATATTTGTATAAAAAATAATGAGCGAAACTTGCATCGGGCCGCGGTCATGCGACGCGTGTCGGGTTGTGAAGTCACTACATTGGATTTGGATTATTTGATTACTGTTAACTTCCAGACGGGAGATTATTTTGTTATTTGAAAATCCATTTAACTTAGCTTAGGAAAGGCTTGGTAGTGAATCTTCCCATTGGATAATTTGATTTGACCTTAGAATATATTCGGAGACGTCCTAATATATCTGATAAGCTTGAGAAATGCACCCAAAGTCGCGGATGACAAAACATAGTGAACAACCTTATCTATGGGTACACAGTACATGGATTTTGGCCTAAGGTTACCGGGATTATGTATAACCCTTCCTCAAACTAGTCTTTAAATAATAAGAACTCAAATTTGGTGCATAATTTGTATTTTTATATTAATTGGTATTGGACTTTGATTTGGATATGGATTTTTGGATTTGGATGACTTGAATTTGAGATTCGTCGATTTTTGCCTATAATTGGGCTTGGTATGTCTCGTACAAATAATTTTGGTTATATATTTTGATCCGAACCTTTAGAATATCTGTCGCAGTGCTGTTTCGGTCTCTGCGCACGCTATTGGATCATCCTACTATCGGATTCTGCCCCAAATCATAAGCTGATCGGGCATTAGATTTGGACTTGGACTTGGACTCGGACTTGGATCGACATTGGTTTTGGAATTGATTCGGATCACCTCTGTTTTGGTTATATATATATTTATATTTATATATATATATACATACGTCCCGACGAGATTTATTTTTAAATTTTGAATATTTGTTTGGATTTTGATATTTGATTTGAGTACGAGACTACCATTGGATTTTGAAATTTAAATCTTGGATTTCGATTGAATTTGTCTTATCGGCGATTTGGATTTATTCTGAAATTTGATTGGATTTTCATCTATTGACCTCCCATCTGATTTATTGGACTCATTTTGACTAAATATAATACTTGTTGGGTATTAGGCTCATTTTTATATTTTGTCCCTTCAGAGTAGAAGGTTCGGATGCAATACAGGAGTAAAGATGTGATCGGTCAGATATTCGTCCGTTTTGGTGAGTTTCAGTTTTATTATGATTTATATGGATATTTGATATATTTGGATTATGAAATTGGCCGGATATGAGCTTATTGTTATATTTCGGAAATAGTTTGAATATTATAATATGTTTGATTATGATTTTTGGGTTGGATTATTACCTCCTTTATGATGATTGTAGAGTATGTCACATTTATATTATTCAGACGGTTATTCAACGAGGTCCTGTGAGGATTTTAATTTTGTTAAGTGTATATTTTGGTTTGTCACATCCGAATTTTAGGACTTAGTATTATTGGCTTTAAAATCATTTGGGACTTTAGATTTTAAAAATTATAATTAATTATTCAAAGTGAACTGCTTGGTTCGGGTTCGTGACAAGTTAATTGGGTTGAACTTTTATAAATGTCATATAATATCATCATGTGTTCGGTAATGACGTGAATTTGATGTGTATTTACCTCAGTCTGATGTTGTATAAATTGTTATAACGTATCATTGAGTAACTTTCTATATTGAAATTAGTAAGTTGGCCGTGATAGTAAAATTTGTGGTGGAGGTGGAGTTGGTGCATGAAAGTATAAAGGGACTTGAAGTCTTTAATTTTTTCACCTGAAGTTTGGATGATTCCTTCATTTTAAATTGTGTGTGCATAAATAAAAATGTTTCCATTGAGAATGACATTAGCATGGCTCTCTAAAAGAAGATATAATATGGCTATGTATTAGACATTAAGAATTTTCATATTCTTATTAGATATTACATTCACTTTTTTATTTTTAAATCTTCCAATTTTTTAGTGAAAACGACATTTCTAATTTTGACACCATTAAATTCTTTCATACTCATTGTGAAATATAGTAGCTACTCTATTCTCATAACTAAGTATACGTGTGTGTGCAGTGTCCCATTGTTACGCATTTTTTGCCTAAATAATCAAAATATTCATATGTCTCATTTAGATTATTGTCAAAGTATTTTCTTTGCATACCATTTTAATAAATTACGTATTTACGGGGATAATAAATTATAGAAAAAAATTAATTATTGGCCATACCTTAAAACAATGATGTTGACCAGTACTCAAGAGTTCATTAAATTTCTTATAACATTGATGAACTATTTTATTATCTTTTTAGAAAAACTTATGATCTGATATTTTAAGACTTTTGACCTACGAGTATGAATTCTTTTTAAAAATTTTCATTGTATCCCTACCCATTTGAAGATAGATAAAGATTTTTAAAAAATTAAACAAAATCTTTACATTGTCTTTTAAGAAAAATTGGAACAATTTAAGATAGATGGTGTCCTCTATATAAATTTTATTAATAAACATTCAATATATTTTTTTTCAAAATATTTCATATGTTAATAGGAATATTCAGAGTTTATCCTGTAAAATTGATATAGCAATTGTATCATCACATGCAGGAGATTGAAAGTGTTGTGGTATAAGTACAATATAATATACAAAGGTGTGCAATATAGGAATCATTAATGGTATCAAATGGAAATTATTTTTTTTTATGTTTCTCAGTTTGCCTCATTGTGTGATGTGTGTGGTAAAATTATTCTCAGAATAAGGATAAATAAAATAAAATTCTACCCAAAAAAAAATAAATAAATAATATAAGCGGATATCAGCTTTTTCATTTTTTCACTTTGATTAAAAGCTGGTCAATAAATTATATGTTTAAATATATATATATTGAAAAGTCTAACTAAAATAATGACACAATGCAAAGAACTTTTTCAATTTATTTTTCTTTTTTAATACTTGACGTCGATAAAATGGAAAAAATCTGAATTTTTTTTTACATTTTTTTGTTTTTTTAATTTTGTAAAAAATTTATGAAATCTAAATCACCGTGCGAAGCGGCAATTTTTTCTCCAAAGATTTCAGCTTTGAATATGTTTTTTGCATTGTTGGAAAAACAAAAAAGTGAAATTATCAAGAAAAGAATAATAATAAGAAGAAGAAATAATAATAATTTTTTAAAATTTTTATTCTAGAAATTTGTAATTTTTGTTTCTAAAGTCTTCAATGGCCTAACTAGATAAATATATATATGGGTATTTGATGTGTTCTTCGGTTTGGATTATTGTACGGATTAAAAAAACGTAAATTGGATCTTTGCATCGGGTCGATTTGAACCTGAATCTTACGTAATATATTGAATAAATAAGATGTCAGATAATTGACATAACTCGCTCCCCGATATATCTTTCAACGTTTAAGTTAGCAATCTTTATATAAAAAAAAATTGAGAATGTAGAATAAAAGTGCTAACAAACTTGTGAGGGGACAGAGTGTAGTGCACTTGATGGGAAGCGTCTTTAAGGGAGAGAAATGCACTTAGAGGGGAGTGTCTTAGTAGTATTTTTGCGGTCTATCTCTTTCGTATCGTCCTCCTTTTATTGTTATAGTGAAGGGATATTTATAATGTCGGTGGGTAGTCTGATTTTTCCTAACTGGTGACAACTGTCTATTGAATTGTTTGACTGAGCCAACAAGCTCAACTATTTGCTTGGATCGTTTGGGCCAATTAGACTGGTTGGGATGTTGTTTGGATCTGGATCTTATTCCTTCTACTTGTGGGCCCCTTTTCTGGGTTGGGCAAACTGAATTCATCAATATTTTTATTTTTTTTGTGGATTTTTTTTTTACTTACTTTATTTTTTGTTTTTTACTTTTTTTTGTTTGTAAGATCTAATTTAAGAAAATGAATAATAAACAAATGTTCTTTTTCAATTTGTTTTATTGATTTTTTACTTATTTTTTGTTTATTTTTTAGGTAAATAATAAAAATGGATAATCGAAAAAAAATAAATTAGTAAAAATAATCAGAACGAAATGAAGAAATTTGTAGGATTATTTTTAAAAATAAATTACTTAAAGTTGCAAAAAAATTTTGATTTTTTTGCAGTTTTTTTTATTTTTTTTAAAAACTGAATATTTTTTTAAAAAATTATAAGCAAATAATAAAAAGAATGATTAAATTTTCTTTTTAGATATCAGATTCTTACATTTAAGTTGTCCAAAAAAAAAAAAAAAAAAAGAATGTGATCTTTTTAATTTTTTTTCGGAATTACTTGACGTTGCAAAAATTGAAATATTTTTGCTTGTTTAGTATTTTTTTTGTTGCAATTTTTTAATTAAAAAAGTACGTTTTTAAATAAAATAATAAATTGATTTTTTTTTTAATTTTGTAAGTGAATAATAAAGCAAAGGATTGATTTTTTTCCCTCATATTTTCCTACCCTTTTTTTACCTTGCAACAAATAAAAATAATAATATTATTTTTTTCCCTTGCATTTTTTTTTGTTTTATCGCTTTTGTAAGTTTTTAAGCAAATAAAATAGATAAAGATAGAAAGAATAAAATAAAAATAAAAGTTTCTCTAAAGATTACCAAATTATATGTATTATTAAAAATTTAGTAGTACCAAATTTTTTCAAAGATCAGCAACTCTGTTCGGTGACAACGATACAAAAAACTTAAGTAGTCTCAAAAGGTCTATAATTATGCTTACAAATATATAAGATTGTGTTGTAATTTTATTCAGTAAATCAAAATCGTATTCCCAAAGAGTTATGTCCTACTTTTAAAATTTATGAGATAAATTTAAAAGCATATAATTTTGCTTTTACGAGCTATGAAGAAAATAAAAATTAATGACATGAATTTCTTGGAGTGCTTTTTAAAATAAACTAATATAAATATAATATAAAAATTAATAATTTAAAATAAAAGTCAATACTAAAACATATCAGAAATATTAAAAAATATAATTTTAGCATAAAAATAAAAGGGTGAATTAAAACAAATTAAATTTAAAATAAGTAAAAACCAATAATAGTTAGATAGACTCAATTTGTAATTACATATCGGGGACAGTCACTAATGAAAATGGAGAAACTCAATATCTAATATTATTGTTAAAATGTGATGAGAGACTACTATTTTTAAAAATAAAAAGGATTGGGTGTAAGCTCAATGTATACCATATCAAGAAAATAATGTTATCTGTGATAAGATTTAAATCTCATTTGTATGTTTTATATTTTATAGATAATTGCTTAATATTAGTCATGATAACATACATAAGAAATTGAGTTAGGGACATATTTGGATTGGACAAAGATATATATTGTCACATTTAAAATAACATATTAATAATGAATAATATTCACATATAAAATAACATAAAAAATTTATTTTTTGGTATCTATGTAAAATTAAAAAATTATATTTATAAGATATCATAATTTTAGGTTGAACTGAGCTATATTATAAAAAATTTTATCTTTATTAATAAAATAATAATAATAAAATAAATTAATCACTATTAATTATAAATATATATACGTTAATGATAAATTTAAAAACATGCCACCAATTATTAAATAGATATTTTAATATTTAGATTTTAAAATAAAAACATAATAATAATAGTAATAATAATAAGAAAAAAAAGTTATCATAATAACGCTCCGACGTTCTCTCCCACCTCTCTTCCCAAAATTCTCCATTTGCAACCCTTGTCACTCGCATATCTCTCCGTTTCCATGGCTAGTAGCGATTCTTTTATGTTGACAAATTCTTTAGTGGCAACAAACTTCTGGGCATGCCTCTTATCTGCAACTTATATGTATATGGTTACTGTCTTCTTTCTGTGGCACTCATTTGAACGGCATAGATAGTGAGAGGGAGAGAAGGAAAAGGACAATAAAAGAAGAGAGAACAAATAAATCAAAGGGAAGAAAGGGAGGACTAGCACTAAAAAAATAATAATATTTTGTAATAAAAAACTAGTAATAAATATATTTTTATCACTATTGATAATTAATATATATAATTTAGTGATAAATATATAATATTATCACTAAAACTTTAAAATTAAATAAATACTAGTCTATAAAAAATAAAGTTTTATAGCTTTTGTAAGTTTTTAAGCAAATAAAATAGATAAAGATAGAAAGAATAAAATAAAAATAAAAGTTTCTCTAAAGATTACCAAATTATATGTATTATTAAAAATTTAGTAGTACCAAATTTTTTCAAAGATCAGCAACTCTGTTCGAGACAACGATACAAAAACTTAAGTAGTCTCAAAAGGTCTATAATTATGCTTACAAATATATAAGATTGTGTTGTAATTTTATTCAGTAAATCAAAATCGTATTCCCAAAGAGTTATGTCCCTACTTTTAAAATTTATGAGATAAATTTAAAAGCATATAATTTTGCTTTTACGAGCTATGAAGAAAATAAAAATTAATGACATGAATTTCTTGGAGTGCTTTTAAAATAAACTAATATAAATATAATATAAAAATTAATAATTTAAAATAAAAAGTCAATACTAAAACATATAGAAATATTAAAAAATATAATTTTAGCATAAAAATAAAAAGGTGAATTAAAACAAATTAAATTTAAAATAAGTAAAAACCAATAATAGTTAGATAGACTCAATTTGTAATTACATATCGACAGTCACTAATGAAAATGGAGAAACTCAATATCTAATATTATTTAAAATGTGATGGAGAGACTACTATTTTTAAAAATAAAAAGGATTGGGTGTAAGCTCAATGTATACCATATCAAGAAAAAATAATGTTATCTGTGATAAGATTTAAATCTCATTTATGTTTTATATTTTATAGATAATTGCTTAATATTAGTCATGATAACATACATAAGAAATTGAGTTAGGGGACATATTTGGATTGGACAAAGATATATATTGTCACATTTAAAATAACATATTAATAATGAATAATATTCACATATAAAATAACATAAAAAATTTATTTTTTGGTATCTATGTAAAATTAAAAATTATATTTATAAGATATCATAATTTTAGGTTGAACTGAGCTATATTATAAAAATTTTTATCTTTATTAATAAAATAATAATAATAAAATAAATTAATCACTATTAATTATAAATATATATACGTTAATGATAAATTTAAAAAACATGCCACCAATTATTAAATAGATATTTTAATATTTAGATTTTAAAATAAAAACATAATAATAATAGTAATAATAATAAGAAAAAAGTTATCATAATAACGCTGACGTTCTCTCCCACCTCTCTTCCCAAAATTCTCCATTTGCAACCCTTGTCACTCATAACATCTCTCCCGTTTCCATGGCTAGTAGCGATTCTTTTATGTTGACAAATTCTTTAGTGGCAACAAACTTCTGGGCATGCCTCTTATCTGCAACTTATATGTATATTACTGTCTTCTTTCTGTGGCACTCATTTGAACGGCATAGATAGTGAGAGGAGAGAAGGAAAAGGACAATAAAAGAAGAGAGAACAAATAAATCAAAGGGAAGAAAGGGAGGACTAGCACTAAAAATAATAATATTTTGTAATAAAAACTAGTAATAAATATATTTTTATCACTATTGATAATTAATATATAAATTTAGTGATAAATATATAATATTATCACTAAAACTTTAAAATTAAATAAATACTAGTCTATAAAATAAAATAATTAATAATAAATAATAAAAATAAAAAATAATAAAAATACATTATTACTAATTATAAAAAATACATTTACTAACACTTAAAATTTTTAAAAATTTATAAATTATTTATTAAATTATTATTTTAAAAAATTATATCTTCCAATAAATTATAAATAATTTATTAATTATTTATTAAATATTTATAAGTATTTATAAATTGAATATTTATAAAAACTTATCTCAAACTATGCCAAATCGCCAGCATTCCCTTGCACCTCTCTTTCACGCTTCTTCCTCAAGAGCCCTAAATCCCTTTCGATTCTATTCCATCCACTAGCAATCGGCAATTTTTTCCTCAGCTGCCCCCCGCCTGATTCGCCTCTTGAGGTTTTGGCAATCTTTCTCCATCTTCAATTTTCCTTGATTGAATAAGTATCGCGTTGAATTCAACTTATGAGCTTCAATCACATGATTAGTCTTTAATCAAAATGCATTTGATATAGTTTAGTATCGCTTAACCTTTTCTCGCAAAATTTTCTTCGTGCAGCGTGTTCTATAGAGAAATTTAGATCAAGTGGAAGTGTTGTCGAAACAGCCCAAAGGCAAAAGCTAAGGCGCAGCCCCTTCTCAATCTATTGCTGCCACTAGGTCGGTATCTTTTCATTCTTTTTATCATATCTAGTTATCACTTTCTTATTGCAAATTCAATCACTCCTCATGTCACTCTCTCTTCTCATTCTCGTTGCACGGCAATGATTTATGTGCATTTAGAAGTGTTGCAAGAAGTTTAGCACGCTTCATTATTATTATTTTTAGACGTGACTTTCTCTCGAATACCAAAGCATAAGAGTAAGATGACTTCGGTGCATCGATTTTAAATTTATGGTGGGTAACACTTTTTGTGTAGCATCTAGTTATGTCTATCTCGCCCGGATATATTCTCCAAGTGGTATTTATTTGCCATAAAATTTTAATATCTTTCATGTCAAGACGTTATTGGCTCGTGAAAAAAATCAACGCAGAGCAACTTGCGAGGATCCAAGTCATTTGAGCTAAAGGTAAAAGGTCATTGCAATTTTCTCTTTACAAGTCGTCTTCATCTTCATTACTTTGTGTCGTTTGAAGCTTATTTTGGAACAAATAATTTACTTATGGTCATATCAATTGATTATGTGGAACTATGGGTTCTTCTGTAAATATTATTGATATTTTTTCATTAGGCTGTTACATGTTTACACTTTCTGAACAATTCCGTTTATCTTTCTAAGTTCAGTTCAAATGGAAATGTCAGCTATTATGGTTTGGCATGGACAACCGAGAATTTTTTTGAACGTAGTGCTGAAAAAGAACCAAAAGGACTACACATTCAAGCAGCAAGGCTGTCAACATTCAATGATTTGAAATGCCAACTAAGAAAAAAACATGAACAGCCTGAAAAGTTGATAGATAAAAACATGAACAGGCACAAATCTCGATCCCTGAAACTTATTCTTCCCTTCTATTCCACAAAACCATAAGATAGCCAATGGAATATAGGTAACTTCTCATTTTTTCTGGGGGGTCTCTTTCTAAAGAGTGTAACAAGTATCAGACTTGTGTTGAGATTATCTTTTGTGCCTGTTGAACCTTGGTACATTTTGAAGATACTTCTGCTACTATTTTAGTATGATGCTTCACCCTAGGTGGCATTTCTTGCCTTATGGTTTTCTGTTACTATATATGCATTAATATACCAATATACAATCTATCTGCTACTATGAGGGGTTAGTTCATTTATGTGGTATAGCTGGATTGATAGTGGTCTGTTGCTTTGCTATGTTTGTACTCAGATTCATGAGAAGACAATGCTCTCGACTATCCAGGAGGCTCAAAAAGGCAATGTATTAGGAAGGTTGTATTGTGATGGGTGTGCGACAGTTTTATCTGGGGAAGCAATGTTGTGTTTTCTGTTTGTTGAGAAGTGGTATTGAGTTGTGTGCTGGTGTTAGCATATTGCAGTGTTGATGGTGGTTGTGTAGAGGTTATCGGAGTCTGTAACCTGATCTACTTCTGCTCCAAATGAGGGCGAATCCATAATCGTTTAAGTTAAAAATTTAATGTGTCAATGTGCCGTAAGTTCCTGTTTTGGCGCTGGCTGATATATTTTGGTGATGCGTGAATTAACTTTTGTGCTGGAGTTATATATAAGTATTTAGGGCTGGAAGTAGGGACCCTTTTCTGTTATACCATCCATTTGGGTTGTGGCATTCATACTTTGATTCAGAGATTTATCCCACTATGTGATGTATTTTGGGAGCTGATTTTGAGAGAGAAAGGCTGGACTATTTTATTTTAGGGTTTTAAAGCTTGTGTTCAAACTTGTTCCTTTGTTAATAATGTGTTATTTCTCCATCATCATGGTTTTTGCTTTTACTTAGTTTCCATATCATCAAGTCCATTCTACACTCTTTCCTCATTATTTTTTTCATTGATTTTTCTTGCAAATTGTGTGCATTTGGTGGGTTTGTTGTGCAGAATTTGTTTAAACCTAACCAACCAATTGTGTAATATTCTTCACCCATATTGATTCTGATTCTTTCATCTAGATTGGCCAATCAGCAGTTGTCATGGGGAACTCTGTTGAGAAGATCTGCAGTGGTAGGAGAGGATAGAGATTTCATTGCTCACCGAGTTTTTCCATGAGGAACTTCAACATAAAATAATAAACATTGTTAGTGAGGAACTTTAACATAAAAAAGTAAACATTGTCAAAGATCTCGCAATAGTAGGGAGCCCATTTGAAATGTGAGGCTGAGATTTATCTCGGAGAAAGTGTTGTATATTATATTTTGTGGCAGGGTGGGTGGTCTGGGGAATTGAAATGTGGTCTGGGGAGTAGAAGGGAGCCCATTTGAAATGTGAGCTGCTTGTCTCTCAGAAGTTGAGGTTATTGAATTAAGTTCTATAAAGCAATGGTTGCTGACCTCAGATGGGTCCAGCTTCTTGTTTGATGTAAAGTATGCAAATTCAACCTTTTCATTGAAATGGCGTATTTAAAACCAATCTACTCCATTTGGGAGACATGGAGATGGTGTTTTTCATGTACTCCCCTCATAGATTGGCTTGGGGAATTTATTGTAGGTGTTGAATGAGTATAGAATCATTTGGAGGCTTGATGTTTCGTTTGAAATATTTGTTCTGTAAACCCTTGATTGTTTTATTGATTGGTTCATGTAGTTTGACTAGCCTCTTTGCCACCTTACATTTAAGGTATGGGAATTCACTTGTGGTGTATATGGAAATGTATCTTTGTGTTTATCTTTCAGTTCAAAAGAATTGGCTCAAGCATATGAAGTCCGAGTGATCTCAAACGCTAGTGAGATTTATGATCACAGGGTGAAGATGCGCTCAAGGAAGGAATGGGTGGAGGTGGCAGCATGCATGATCCATTTGATATCTTCCAATCCTTCTTTGGCAGAAACCCATTTGGTTAGAGAAAGCTTAGCTTAACATTTGATCATTGTTTTTAATATAGTAGCATTTATTAAATTTTATATCTGGATGTTTGGCTAACTGGCTTTTTGATCAGGTGGTGGTAGCAGCCGAGGAAGAAGGCAAAGGATGGGTGAGGATGTGATTCATCCTCTCAGAGTTTCACTTGAAGATCTTTATAGTGGGACATCAAAGAAGCTCTCCCTTTCTCGAAATGTCATATGCTCAAAGTGCAATGGGTGAGAACTGGTTCTATCGGTATGTATCTCGGTAATCAAAAGCAATTATTGTCACTGTGAGACATTTTCTATTATGTGAACAGAAAAGGATCTAAATCTGGAGCTTCAACAAAGTGCGCTGGATGTCAAGGCACTGGTATGAAGTTCTCTATCAGACACCTTGGCCCTTCTATGATCCAACAGATGCAGCATCCTTGCAAAGAATGTAAGGCTACTGGAGAGACCATCAATGAAAAAGATAGTTGTCCGCAATGGAAAGGTGAGAAAGTCATCCAGGAGAAGAAGGTGCTCGAAGTGATGTCGAAAAGGGGATGCAAAATGGGCAGAAGATCACTTTCCCCAGGGAGGCTGATGAAGCCGTATGCCATTCATGTTATTGCCACATTGTTATCTGGCCTTTGGATTTTCGGGTTTGAACTAATATCTCACCGCTCTTTTTTTGCAGCCTGTCACAGTCACAGGTGATATAGTATTTGTGCTGCAACAGAAAGATCATTCAAAGTTCAAAAGAAAGGGTGATGACCTTTTTTACGAGCACGCCCATTCTCTGACTGAAGCTCTCTGTGGCTTCAAGTTTGTTTTGACTCACTTGGATGGCAGACAGCTCCTTATTAAATCAAATCCAAGAGAAGTAGTGAAGCCTGGTAAGTACTAGTTAACTCATCTCTTGATCGACAGCATCTCTTATCTCTGAGCTCCTTGTTTATGCTTGTCATGCCTGGTTGCTGTGCAATGAACAGATCAATTTAAGGCAATTGACGATGAGGGAATGCCAATTTACCAAAGGCCTTTCATGAATTTCACCGTGGAGTTCCCAAAATCCCGGATAGTATTATGTATTTATTATCAATATAAATTTAATATTTATATTAAAATTTTATCCATTAAATTATATAATTTAGAGATAAAATTATATGCTTTTGGTGACAATTATTTATCATTAAGCATATTATTTAGTGACAAACTAAAGATATACTTTAGTAACAAAATTATTTTGTCATTATAGATTATTATTAGTGACAAGTTATTTTTTGTCACTAAATAAATGTTTTAGTGACAAAATAAAAATTCGTCACTAAAGATTTAGTGACAAACTTTTAGTGACAACTTAGTGATGAATTTATATTTCGACACTAAATCTTTTAGTGACGAATTTATAATTAATAGTGATGAATTTTTTTGCCACTAAGGATTAAAATTGTTGTAGTGTGGAGTGTTGCGGTGCGCTATTTTCGCTACAATTGCTGTGCAAGGTGTTCTATTCTGCCAAAGTGAAAAATTTTTGCAAGTGGACTCCTGAACTGCTCAATGTTTCAATCTCTTACAAATGTTTTCCATCCTTTTTCTGTGCACCATTTGAATATCTATGTATTCTATTTTTTATGCTTCTAGTTTGTTATGCTGGATTTCAGTTCTTGTTATTGGTTATTTGTATGATAGATATAAGATCTGTTTTTTATGCTAGTCGCAAATTGACAGCCACGAAATTCTGCTTCTGGTTTATTTTGTTGGATTTCAGTTCTTATTGGTTATTTGTGTGGTAGATATAATATCCATTTGTTAGAATGAGTAACCGACTATCAGGATAGCCGTCCAAGATAATAATCTGGAAACCACAAATTTTCCTATGAAATGCTTCTTACTCATCACAGATGGCTGGCGCGCCTAGCCGAGCTCCTTTTCTTCTTGTTGTGTTAGTGTATATGTGTTATGTTGTCCATGTTTGACCATATGGTCCATGCAATTTAAACTGGCAACATCAGCTGTATAAGAACCCAAGACCGTACCCGGACATTAGACATTGTTCACAGGCCACTCATGTACACCCCTAAATGGTGCAATTTTCCCTACTCCTATGACAACTCTAGTTGCTACTGTTGCAAAGACTGCTGCTTATACATCAGTAGGAATTCAAGGTGTACGTGGCCCATATTCCTTTGTTCTAGTTCTATAATTGATTCCTTGTCCATAAATTATGGTTAAGTCAGAAATCTGACGGATAAATATCTTATTTCTATTATTGTGTCCAGCCTTTTCAACTTGTTGCAGCTGCTGCCCATACTAGTGCTCTGGCTGGTTGGATGGCTAGTGCTGCCGCTTCATTTGTTCAAGCAGGTGCTGTCACCTGATCAACCCTTACTCCAAATCAAGTTGAGTAGTTTAGTTAGATCTGGTCTGTTAATTGCTTTGGCTTTATTAGCTGGTTGTAGTTTTTAGTTTCTTTGAGCAAGTGGGTTTAATAACGATGTATGTCAATGTATTTAATTGAAGAAACACCTTAATTACTGCACTAAATATTTTCTCTGCAGTTGATAATGACATTTGTAGGAGTTTATTTAAAACTTGTTGTGCTTACATTCCATACCTACTCGTACTCTTCCACAACAAGTATTTTTGGGTGTGAAGAGGGTTCTTTTTAATTCTCATGTGTGCAGGCATAATTGCAAGGCATTATCTGCCCGAAGTATAGTGGTTAATAGATTACTATGCCCTGCCATACATTACTATCGATTATTTTAAATTTAATTTAAAATTGTCATGGAATTGCTACTGGATCTAGCATCGTTGCACTGCTGGTGCATGATGATGGTCATAGAATAGAAATGATCAGTTAAACCTCTTGCTTATCCAATTCCCCAACTATGAGCTAGCATGATGTACCTTTTCTATTTAGCCGTTTCAATCTTGAAACATCCAAGAACACCTCCGGCAACACTTGGCACAGTTGATTATCATAGCCCTGATCATGAACAATTGATGAAGCGTTCATGCTCTGCGCAATCTGTTGAGAAGGTAATCTTAAAATCTAGTCTTCGCATTTCATGCCATTTCGTACTATTTTTTAAGAAAATGATAACCAGCATGTGCATGATTTATGACTTTTGTCGGTTTATTGTTCTCGATTTGTCATTCAAGGTTACTTATCCAAGACCTTGTCAGTCAATGAATTGGTCATTAGATGATCTTCCGAAAACTGTTGCTTTTATTTTGCACTGAGGATCCCCTGTCACAAGCATTGACTTCCATCCTTCTTATCACACCTTGCTTATTGGTATGAACCATATTGCTTAGTTTAATTTATCACCAGCAGTGCAAGAATCCTTTCAAAGATGAAAATGAGTCATTTTCTTGACAGAAAGGAAAATCAGATTCACTCTCCATGAATCTGGAGAGTGAAGAAGGAGACGATTTGTGGTGAAAGCACCGAATATGTCTCACTCTTTTTCAATGCAAAGTTGTTGTCCCCCTTCTCGTTGAACAAGGGTTTTTTATTTATAGTCTGGATGCTAACCAGACTGCTGTCTGGTGCACCGAATATTGGCAGGACTGCTGTCTGAAAGCTATCTAATTTAAGCTCCAACTGTTATGTTGGTTTTAATACCGTTCTATTATTCCCCAGCAAGGTCTAATGCAGAGGGAACTGAGTGAGTGGAACATGTGAAATTTGAAGATTGAACAATTGCACACCGCTGTAGCAGCTGTAACAACCACTGTGAATAACAATTAATTGCTGATTGTCTTGCAGCTGTAAGTGGCTTCCTGTTTGTGGGCCTCTTAGACATACTTTTCTCTCTCTGCATCCTGCAATTTCAAAACCTTGGCCTATCATTTCCCCTCCCTCCTTTACCTTTCTCTAGATATTTGTTCTACCCTTATCTATGATGTATTCATTTTAGTTTGGTCTAGTTTTTTTTTTTGCTGTACACTGTTGGTAGAAGAGAATTATGGGGAATCCATGATTGTGGAAGTGAAATAGTGTATGGTTTATGTCTAGAAATTTGTAACATTAAATTCCATGATCTGTGAAGTTTAAGGTGCATTTGGCATCTCTAATTAAGATACTGAAAGCATAAATATTAAGCATAATTTAACAACAAAAACAAAATTGATAAACATAAATGAGAAACTTAATTGGTTAGGCACTTACTAACTGAAATGAGAACTCAAAAGTCTTTCTAACTTTTTATGTAAAATTTTCATTTTTTGTTCAATTTCTTTACTGATATTTCGATGATTTGCAATATATTGCTCAAGACTTCAGCAATACTTCTCAATGAATGAAGTTAAGTTCAAACATCATAAAGCATGGCTCCAATCACTTATGTTGTTACCATGGATATTTGAGGTTTCCATATATGCAGACTTTTGCTTGTGTGTGTGTGTTTTTGCAGACCTTTTATGCCAAATCTATTTGGAAGAGTAAGTACAAATGGCTACAGTATTTGGCTCTTCAAATATTCAGTTTTCTCCAATGTGGCTTTCATGGATAAAATCCAACTGGTGATATTTTATCTAGTGACTGTTGTACTACTATAATGGGTGTGAAGATTTTAGTAACTTATTTTCTTCCTGCAGATATATCATAGGGTATTATGGAAAGGCCATTACCCATGAAACTTTATGAGAAAGCTATGATTTTTCTATTCAAAATAGTAAGATTATTGTAACAGATGAGGCAAATTGGTTATGCTGGTTTTTTTCCTTAATTGTCATCACACCGGGTCAGGCTACGTACACCCGACCTCCCCAATCCCCTTGATGTGCACTAGGCCATCTTTTTTATGCATATGATAGTTTTTTGTTTGTCATTTGCCCATTTATCTTTTTCATGCCTTGAGATCGGTTAAATTTGTTTGTAAGAGAATGGTTAACTTATCCTAATCCCTGGCCTGTAATCAATTGAATATGAAAGTTTAGTTGTAAGAGAATGGTTAAATTATTTTGATCTCTGGGTTGTAGTAATGAAATTTCCTTGAAGTTAGCCTTGGCCTATGAAGTTTGTTATATGCAGCACAACAAATATTAAAGCCTTCCTGTCATGTTGTAAGTTTTTTGTTTTTCCGTGTTTTTGATTTAGTTTACTAATATCACTGTTTCCTTCTTTCTTGTTGGTTTGGTTTGGCTTTGTAGTTGGGCTAGTGGAGCTCTTAATCCTGAAAGCAGTCCATCTATTGATAATGTTAGTTCATTCAAAAGTTATGTCACTGTTTGTCCTTATGCTTTGTTGCATTTGACATTTAAAGATTGGGAGCCGATTGAAAATTGATTTCCTTTAATATTTCTTTTTGTATAGGGTTATATGGGCTATGATTGCAGTCTTTCTTTCTTACTGTTTGGTACAAGCTCTTTCAACGTGAGTTACTAGTCTAATTACACCACATTTCAACATCTAATTTCCTCCTTTTCTAAATGTTAAAGAAACGCACATGGAGAAACAAATTGTGGGGATTCCTGTCAACTTCATACTTACTAATTCATCTTGAACTGTGTCATATAGTGTTCAGCTTGATTAGGTCACCATTGGCATAATAGAGATTAACACCTTATAGATTCTGCTTACGGATTTTGAGAAGCGCGTCTTTTTGTGGGCAATAATTTGGCTGTTGAAAATCTTACTTCAGGTCTTTGTTCATCATATCCATTGAATTTTCCATTGTTGTTGTATAATAGCTTTGGACCGTTGTTGAAAATTCTCGTGCGCTTTTGGGCGGCTTTGTGTCAGATTATGGAATATGAGTGTTTAACTTTTTAGTAAATCGTTTATCTATAGTTTTCCTATTCTTTTAAATGTTTAGGCGTTGATTATTATATGACTAATATTGCTTCTTAGTTTGTATTGGTATAAAATTTATTGCATGAACTTTATATGATATAGTAATATCTATCCTTCATACAAATGCTGAATAAACCACTATTTTTGGGTCATTGGATTACTTGGTTGAGGGCCTTTCGTTTTAGCTTTGTGCAACTAATTTTAGTAGGATTTGCTTGAGCAAACTTGGATCTTTTACTGATACTTCATTGTAAATTCTATATTTGTTGAACGAATTATTATGCTTTAGCATATTTATTCACCAGATTTGAATATGATTGATTACTTTTATGTATGTTATCCTTGAACAAAGTTGCCTTCTCCTCTTATTAATATTTTTTTGATATATAACAGAACTCATTTTGATGTTAGAAAGAAAAAGCTAAGTCAAATGATCTTGAGATCTAAATGTGATAGGCATGTAAGTACAAGTTTAAGATATAAACTTCTAATTCATGCATATTTTATTGAATTGTAAAATTTGTAGATAATATTTCATTAACCTTTTTAGGTTAATAAATATTGGACGTCTACAAGAAAGAGGATAAAACTCGCTGCGTTTGGAAGACAAAATAGTCTGATATTATCTAAATTTGCTCATAAAATTGTTAAAAAATGCTAGTAAAAATTTTTTGAATTATTGTAAAACAATTTTATATGAAAATCATTCTATTGTTTATATCATAAAATTTTAGTAAATAAATCTTTGCTATTAGTGGTGAAAATAATGTCGCTGATGAGCAAGATTTAGGGACTAAATTATATGCTTTTATTGATAATTATTTGTCACCAAATCATTGGCTTTGGTGAGGAATTTGTTTTGTCCCTAAATATATTTTGTAGCAATGTAATTAAATAATGTTAGTGACAAAATTTGTAGTCATTGAAATTTATAGTTTGTGATAAAATTATTTTTTTTATCACTGATATTATATAGTGATGATATAATCTTGTGAAATTATATATAGCTGTTATTTTCTCATGCGCTTGTGGCTGGTCCAAAAAATTATGACTTCATTTTTCATTTTTTCTCCTGTTTTGGGTTTTTAGCATATTTTTTTCAACATGCTACTATATAATTATAAAAAAAAGATTAATTTCTCTTCAAATTTTAACAAAAATAACATTAGTGATTAAGTAATAGTTAAGAATAAAATTACATTTTATTTATTTGAAAATATTTTTACAGCTTAAAGTGAAAAATAAAATATGTCATATATTTTATTGAGAATGAAAGCAAAGCAAAAGTTATACGCATGATTATAAGGGTGAAATGGTAGATATAACAGTAAATTTTTATATAAGTATTTATTCTTCTGAGTTATATTATTTATTGATAAATATGATTGCTTTTAAATGATTTTATTTAATATAAATGAAAATGTAGGCTATCACTGATAATAATAATAACAGTAATAATAATTTTTTAAATTAAAATAATGGAGTATGAAAATTAATCAAACACTATTAATAAGGGATATAATAAAAAATTAATAACTATGAAATGCTAGTAAGATTTTGCAGGAGACAATCCTAAAAGATAATAGTAATTAATGTGTACATAAATTTAAAGAAAAGAAGAATTCATTATTTTGAATATTAAATGTTAATATTTATTTAAAATAATATGCAAAAAACATAAACTAATTCATAGGAAACTTTAATCTGTTTTTTAAAATTGTTTTTAGATATTAAGAAAAAAATTCTAAAATATTTAATCAAAAAATATGGTGACTAATGAATTGATATATAGATTTAGTCCTTGAATTAAGGTTGTTAAATGCCCATCATAAATTGATATAGTATTTGATTTGACATTTTATATAAATATATAAATCATAGAAAAATATCTGTGGCTCCTGAATTTAATATTGTATGCTAAAATTTAAATTATTATTATTTTTATTATATTGTATATGCATCAACTAATGATTCAAATGATATAATACCTATGAATCTAAATATTTTATCTGGATATATTAGTGTGAATAAATTTACTAAATATTATATTATTTAAAATATATATAAAGTATATAGTATCTAAAATGATTTAATGACTTAATATAAGATTAATTTTGCCAAAGCATCCAAATCAATGGCTTGACACCAGAGATGATGGAGAGCAAGACACAAGCTGGGATTAGCGGTGGCGCACGAGTAACATTTTTATGACGATGAGAACCAATCTTTTAGAAAACAGGGTGGCATGGACAGTGACGGTGGTGGTGGCAGAAAAAAGGTGGCGGAGGTGAAGGCGGCAACCTTGACAGAGCTCAAGAAAGTAAAGACCGTTGCTATTGTGGAGTACAGAAGCCAAAGACTGGTATCTCAGCTGGCATCAAATCAGTTAAGAATGACTATCAGATTAAATTATTATCTAAATAAATAAGCTTTCCTCCTCCTCCTCACAATATTTCTACATTAAATTTACTCAATATTTTCATTATTTATTTGGCTGCATTTCTTCTTTTAACTTATTCGCATCATCTTGGTGGATGAGTCCATATACCATTTAAAGGTATTTGTTTAGATGTTCAAATTTAGACATGCAACATATTATAGCATTAAATCAGAAAAAATCAAAATACAATTAACCATTTTTTTGAACTTTATTTTTAAATTTTGTTTATCATTTTTATTTTAATAATAATTTTAATATGGTAAGAATTTAATAAACAAACTATGTTCCAAGTTTTACGTTTATACACATATGATATGATGTAAGAAAAAATTGCTGCGTAACATAAACATCATTCTTGAGCTTTTAAAATTACTGTAAAATAATAAATATCAAATTTGAAAAATTTGAAACGACAACTCGGATAAATTTTTGTTGTGTGAATATTACATTTGGGTATCGCTGCATCACATAAACAAGCTTCAAAAACAAATGCACAAATTAATTGATCATTAAATAACTCTATATTATTTTATTTATTATTGATTATTGAAAATAATGGGAATAAAAGTGTCATTTTATCCATTGTAATGTCATTTAAAGAAAAATTGATATATGTTTTCATTTGCAAAACTCAAATTGCAATCCTAAAAGTTTATATTTTGTTCTCAAATACATTAGCAACAACAATCTCATTTCAATGGCAGATTATAGTTGAAAAATCATCCATAAGATTTTTATCCATATATTTTAAATCATGATTAGAATTTTTTTATGCCGAGCACAAAGAATATTATATTTTATTATTTGAAAATCTACTATAACATAAATTAGTTCAAAATTATCTTCTTATTTATTTTAACTATTTAGAATAATATGATGTATAATTATACATAGAATATATTTGAAATACCTTTTGTATTTTTCATATTGTCCTATAACTTGCTATAATTAGTAATGATTTTATTACATTAAACACATAAAATGACAATCTTCTTAATGGGGTTATATTAGAAATAAAGTTCACATTAATTAAATAAGCATATTAATAATGACCAATAAATAGGGATGAATACTACCACTAACAAGTAGGATCTTTCCAATAATAAAATTATATAGTCTAATAAAAGAAATTAAAATTAAAAAAACTTTAAAAGATCTAAAAATAAAAAATATATTTTGATAATTTTTCATATGCAACAATAAATACTCCACGTAAGGAAATAGTTTTTCACTATTCCTACACCTTGTTAATTAATATTTCTAATCTTTTTAGTTGACGGGTGATTTAGATATTCACTTATAGAAATTCACTTATCTTTACTTCTTATTAGAACCAACAAAATTAAAACTAATCCCACACTCATAGAATTTTACCTTTGGATTGAATAAAAGTACATATTACTAGCATTTAGGTTACCATGGTGGTCGACCTAAGGTAAGCGACCTAAAAAGAAGTCCCCAATAAATAAATTTTAATCATAGTTTGAGTTGGTTCAATGTCACGTGAAAATATTCAGATAATATAAAAAAACTCAAATAGACTTTTATTTTTAATTGATGTCTTAAATATTATGTGTACATTATAATATGGCTTTGCAAGAAAGTCAAATGGGCACAAAATTTTCTACAGTATAAATCGGAAACTAAAATCAAAAATTAAAAAAATGAAAAAAATATTTTAATAATTTTTCATATGCAACAATAAATACTCCACCTAAGGAAATAGTTTTTTTATGATTCCTCCCACTTGTTAAATTAATATTCTAACCTTTTGGTTAATGATGATTAGATATTCAATTCTTTTCAATACAAAATTCACTTATCTTACTTTTATTAGATCCGATAAAAAATTAAAACTAATCCATGCTAATAAATTTAACGTGTGGATTGAATAAAGAGTACTAACATTGTTACCATGGGTCTACCTAAAAGTATGAAGCCTAAAAGAAGCCAATAAATAAGTTTTAGTTATGGTTGAGCTGACCCGGTTAATGGTGGTTAAAATCTAGGTTTTGAAGTTTAATTTAATTCTTGTGGTGATTAAGGTCGATCCGGATGGGTGCATTGAAGAATGTTGGGTTACTTCATTAAGTAGTTAGCTTTTTATACTTGGCTAATATTTTGCATTCTTACCCGCAAACTCATAAAAATGTGCATTCATCCACAATTTAGGTACATTCCATCCTGAGAAACTTGTATTGTGATCTACACCGGAACATGCATGAGGTGAATTTGTTGGCTCGAGCAATGTCAATCCTGATTCAAAATTCTTAACTTATCTTAATTAATCAATCCAATTATTAAGTTAAGATCTACAAAACTAAGAGCATGATGATTCGTTGGTCAAGTTTTAAAATCCAAAATAAATATTTGAACTTGAATTACAAGTCAATATCAATAACCAACCCCAAATAATAATCAATCAAGCCACATGTCCTAAAATATTACATCAAAAAATGACTATGAATACCTTTCATATTGACGATAAAACATACGTAAGAAAAATACGTTTATACAAAAATCAAAGTACTCAAAATAGAAACTCAACCAATTCTTATAAAAATAACCCAAATATCCAACTACATTATCGACCATAGTCATCTCAATAATCAAATCAAATACAATCCATTCCAGCGAAATGAAAAATACATCGTTCTAATCTTTGTTTGAGAACCAATTACAATATCAAAGTATCAACATCCTAAGTTTACATTCTCAGATCATCTTTCCGATGGTGTCCTCTACCCACAAGTGCTCAAACCCATTAATTTAAAAGAGTTGGCAAAAATAAAAGTAAAAATAAATCAATTACTTAATAAGGTATATAATTTATATAGATAAACATATATTTTATATCAAAACTATGCAAAATGGAGCATGAACAATTTTAGATGCAAGATTAAAAAATTTCTATAACAATTATGCATAATTTGAAGTTGATAACTCACTTTCTTATTTTACCCAATACATTATAAGATATGCTCAAATCATACAATTTTTGTCGACAAATGACCAGTATGTTCTCATATACAAATAAGTAAATAATTAAAATTTGAGTTATATATATTTGAAACAACCAAATGCCTTACATGATTATTCAAGGCAGCGTAGATATCTTTATCGTATATATAAATTTATAGATGGGGTCGAATCTTATTTTTAACTTCTGAATGATAGGCTTGAGCATGATTATAATCGTGATATACAAAGACGTATCGTAATATATTATTGATAATTTTTTTTACAATGGTCTGTATAAAAACAAATAGAAAATTTATATAAATATGAATAGTCTTTTATATTTTTCATACTAGATAAAATAGTTTCATATTTTAAATAATTGTAAAGTTTTTCCCTTAATTCTTCAAATACTTATCATGTAGAAATTTATAATTCATATGGCAACAATGATGAAATTTTAAAACATATAAAAGCCATAGCATGTAACCTTTTACATGTAATGGATGTACATTTTAGAAAATATAAAATTTATTATGTTGTGCAGAAAATTTATCACATTATAGAAACTATGAAATATGGAGGGAATAATTTAGGGTAAATTCAAGATATGTAAAGCATTCACGTTAGGACTTAAGGCGTGTGGGAATTAAAGCCATGTTACTTACCCCCAGCATGGTATCTCTTGATTGGCCCTCTGTGTCCTCCGTTTGGCACTTTTTCATTTCTTCTTCTTGAAGTCGCAATATGGACAGTTGAAGAAGTGCCCCGATCATCGATAATTACATCTTATAGCAGGCACAGGTGGATGTGTGTAATTTCTTTCATAAAGGCGTCTGCCTATCTCGCACGGCGTTTTGTCTTATTCGCAGCTGTTGAGGCAGGCGGCCGGTGGTGGTCTCACATGAGCTTTAGTATTAATAGTTTTGTTTTTGTGTTTTTGATAGTTAAGTTGGTTCTTTTGGTAAGCTTCCCACGGATATCGTTAATGTTACGTTTAAAGCGGGTTAGGGTTGTCCTGCAGATTAGAGGATTGTATCAAATCTTGCGTTGGGTGCATCGTCCGAATCTAGTCTATGAGTGCTTAAGAAAGCTTGCAGGCTTTCGTAGCGATTGAAAATAAAAAGGTATGAGGGCGTGGATTTTCTTAGCAAGTATGAGCTCAAATCGATAAATCTTTCAAGAGTATCGAAAGATGCATGGAATGGTGAATCGAGTGTTGGAATGTGCCCAATTGATGAATGATTTAGAAGTGCGTTAAAGCCAGAGGGCATTTAGATTCCTCCCTTGTTGAGGGCACGTCTAGTTAGGCGATTATCTTGGATGGTTAATATCTTCAGGGATCATCTTTCCACGTTGAAGGATTTTATGGTAGGCATTCTGAAGCGGAGGAGTCCCCCTACTAGGCTGTCCATTTTCTTCTTTTTCTCCTCTTCTCCTTTTGAAGGTCCCCCTTTGTTCGGATAAAAGAAAATTTATAAGATAGCAAATTGGTTTTAGCAGCTTGTTAGGTATGCCAATGGACAATTGAAACCACTGCGGCTTATGCCTGCCATGAAGTGAATAAGGCGAAGTAGTTCGGTGATTTTTCCCTGGGCCAGTATCATGAACCCATCATAGCGAATAAGGTAATGCTTTAAAACGGTAGATATGCCAATTGAGGAGAGCGTGGTTGTAAATGCCCGAGCAATGAATACAAATTTCTTATTTGATACGGGGAAAGAGGTGTACTGGAGACCACATAGCACCTTTTTTCTTTCATAAAATTTATGGAGCCAAATCACCTCTAAATTAATCATTATTATCATAGATTTCTTTTAAACTTTAAATTTTTTTATTTTTTAAAGAATTTTAATTTGAATATCCCGAATAATTATGTCGGCCACGAATCCTGTATCCCACGATCTCGTGTAAATTGATATGACATCGAGGATCAAATAAAGGGAGTTAGTTTGATTTGATAAAATTCGAATATCAATTTAGATTTACGATATGTATTGGCGTGTGAATTATGAACGTGATCAAGCCATCCATTCCCATCTTGTCAGCATTTAAATCACCAAAAAAATGAAACTTTTGACAAAGTAAAATGGTGAATACTCGAGTACAATGACACGCAAGTTAACCGATAAAGGATGATGTGTATGGTGGCCACAGCCCCATAGAGAGTAGTCACAAAAATGTTCGTTGGACAATAAAGGTTGTCATGTCTCCACTACCAAATTTCTTGATTTATTTCCTTAATTCACTAGAATCAAGTTTTAGTTCTTTATTCTAACAAAATTTATATCTTATTTATTCCACCGATAAAATAAAATGCTAAATAAAACTTGTAAGCAAATCTATAAATTGAATATCATCAACCGATTCGGAATAAAATAATCAATTGACATGAGGACCTGAATTGTCATGCTCAAGCAGGTTAATGCATGTCACTAATCGTATATAGCGTCTGAAATCGTAGCAGGAGATGTATGTCATCAAATATGAATAATTTTTATATCTTATAAATGCTTGAAAAAATATTTTTATCTTTTAACTAATGGGAGAGTTTTCATCCTTAATTATTTAAACATTTAGCATGTAGAAGCTTATAATTCATGCGAGAGAACTTAGTTATAAAATTTTAAAGCATGTAGCTTCAAATATGTAGTGGCTGTACTTTTAAAAAAATATAGAAAGTTTGTATGATTTTATAGAATATTATCACTTTATTGTAATTATAAAACATGCAAGAATAATTAAGGGTAAATTTAAAGGTGTGCAAAGCATTCATTTAGGACTCAGGACATATAGAAGCAGTACATACAATAATTAGAGCGATATTTTCCTTGACCTTTTTATTTTAAAATCTAAACATAAGTTTTTCTTTTAGCTAAGAAAATATTTTGTTAACTTTTTTTTTATAAATTAAATACTATTAAATATAAAATATATTTTTAAATATATGTTTATATAGTGAAATATGGAGAAATAACATACTTAATTACTTATGGGAAAACAAAGTACCATACTTTTTTTTTTTGATTGAATATCAGATAATTTTATTTGTGTTATTCTTTTTATTGTATCAGTTATTCAGCTCCATCATGAAGATTCCGTTTAGGTCCATTTCCAATGGCCCAGCCTTGCTGCCGTGATTGTGTTGTATTTGATATTTCGAATCCATCAGTGGATTCTTGCTTTGGATATTTTGTCTGTGTCTGTGTCAGCAAGCAAAAATCCATATAGAAAAAGCGAGTTAAAGATAAGATGATATTATGTATTTTTTATTTTTATTTTAATTGATAATAATTTTATTCTCCCTTTTTAAAAAATATATATATATAATTAAAAAGTATCAAATAAATATGCTATTTGATTTTTTTATATAATAAAAACGTGACATTGTATTTAAAATAATATTTTAATATTTATATATATAAATGACACAAATATGATAACACTTTTGTGTTTTCTCTAAAGAATAAAAAAATAAGGTTATGGTAGAATTACCTGATACCTAGTAAAAAAAATAAAAATAAAAAATATAAGAATAATTATATTATATAACAAATAACTATAATAATTAAAATTACAAAAAAAAATTATATAAATGATCTCTTTGAGAAATTGATCTTTTTAATATTTGTATGATATATATTTTTATTTATATATATCACACGTATAACATCCCTAGCAACTTAACTGAATACCATACTAGTATTATCCAGTTAGCTGATTTTTAATTATAGAAATTTAAACAAAAAAATAGTTATTATTAATCATTTAAATTATTGAAATAAAACTTTAATATTAAAAATATTGCAAGAAGTACAAAAATAAAATAATCGGACAGTAATCTATCTAAATCATATAATTATTGATTACTTTATATTTTATCTATTAACCTTACAGCATATTTTATTTATTTATAACAAAATAGAGGGGATATAATATTATTTAAAATATTTAAAAAATTAAATAATGCTGATATACAAAAATAAATTATAAAAATAGATACATATGAGGCTTTTCATTATTTATAAGGATATTTTCTTACCGTCCCATAGAATATAGGATCAATCAAAGCGAATATTTATTTGGTATATATATAAAGAATTATATATAATACACAATAAAAAAATAATAAAAAATAAATAAGTATGACTCTTTGATCTTCAATAAATACTTAAATATATGATTTTCCCCCTTACTTTATGGTATTGGTATACTTGTCAAAAAAATATTATTTTTAAATATTTAATATATACAAAAAATTATAAAATTATTTTTTTCTGTTAAAAGAAACTTAGGTTTAGACCTGAAAAAAATAAAACTAAAAAGTAATTCTTTTAAAATTCATTCACAATTTGCTTTTCCTACCAAAATAAATCAATAAAAAAAATTTTTACTAAAAAATAATTCTACTATTGGTTTATGATGGCCTATCTCGCTCGCAGTCTCTTGTCCATAATAATAATCCAACTACTTGATGGGTGGTGTATCGAGTGATAGCCATCGGTCATTAGTCATCGACATTTTCAACATACCATCAATCATTCGACAACGATATTTTTTATTATCACTATAACTTATTTGCTTAAACGTCTTAACTTTGTCTCGTCGTTATCAGCCATTGACGATATATGCTTGCTGTAACCCACTATACATTAAGTCACCATGTGGCAACGTCACTAACCCCACCAATGAATAAAATAGTATTATATTAAAAATCAATTAACATTATCAATAAATATAAATACTTATAATTATCTATTGATATGTTCCACGTCTTGTGTCTTATTAGATATAATTCAATGTAAACAAATGAAAAACATTTCCTATTGAAAGATTCCAAACATGTAGTACAGAACAATCAAGGCGGTGGACCATTGGAAATATATGATACACAATCAAAAAATAATAAAAAAATAAATATGACTCTTTGTTTTTTGATAAATACTTAAGCTAAATTATTTTTCATTGTTTTATGATATTTGGTACATATATAAAAAATTAATATTTTAAATATTTATTTTATACAAAAAAATCAATAAACTTATTTTTTCATTTAAAAGAAACTTAAGTTTAGACTTAAAAAAAATAGAAATTAATTTTTTTAAATATTATTTATAACTTACTGTCAAATAATATAAATTTATAAATAATGTTACCTTAAAATAGTATTATTATTAATCTATGATGTTTAAAAAAGTTAACTTTACCCTCTCTCTCTCTCTCTATATCAAATTTAAAATTTCACCACTTTTAAACCTTTTCCGGCCAATTTAATTTTACCCATAAATATATGATGCATCTTTAGGAATGAGCTATACTAATATATTTTTTATGTGTTAATTATCCCTTGTTGAGATCTTATTTAATATAATCAATAATTTTAGTTAAATTCTACAGGGACGGAGAATAGTGAACAAATTAAATGTAAATTTAAACAGGAATAGTTTAGGCGAATGCAACTATTCTATTATCCTCTGTACCTAGTGTTTCTCTATCTAACCTTTTTTTTTCTTGCACCGCTGTGAAAATTCTTGCTTTTTTAAGCCTAGTTTTAATTTTTTTTCATAGCATAAATTTATAAGATTTATTTTTTTTATAAAAAATAAAAATTAATAAAAATTTAATAGTGTTGGAGTCGTGTGCGCGTAAAGAATCCTAGCGCCATGAAGAGTGCAGCTACCAGGCGAGGTTTGGGGGGCTCACGCAGAACAGTGAGCCGGCCAGCAACCAGAGCGCGTAAAGCCGCTGGTAGGAGAGCGGAACCACGCAACGTATTTAATGCTGGCCAGAGGCGGAAGCGTGAGACTTGATCGATGGAGAGAGCGATTGGCGTAGCACTGCGCTCATGCAACCGCTGCGAGACGGCCAAATTCCGTTTCGAGAATAATCGGGCGTGGCCACCAATGCCAAGCACGCTAACCTGGCCAGACCAATGGCGGCGTGGCCGTCCAGTGCAAGAATTAAGCATTGGCCGAAGAGCCCTCACAATGGACACCTTGACGCCCAGCGTCCAAGGGGAGGGGGCATATAAGAGCCCCCACACCCCACAGAGAAAGGGACTTTTGGACTCTGGATTCCCGATTCAATTCCGATTTCTTTACTCCCTAGCAGAAATTCTCAACTGCAATCTGTGACGAATTTACAAAGAAATAAGAGTTGGAACTGAGGAGTCCCTCACTTCCATTGGCGATAGCACGCCTCAGCTTTCCCCCCAACGCCTTCGTCTTGGGCTGGGAAAGTTAGCCGCTCGTTGCAAGCGCACAGTGGGAGCCAGGCCTCCCACTACCTACTCACAGCATTCTCCACACCATCATTCACGCATCTCTCACGCTTTCAAGATTCAACCGCGCGCACTTTCATAGCGTACGTCATTTAGTCCATTCATGGGAATCTGCGATTTGAGCGTCGCGCGGCCTCGGTGGGAGAAATCCTGCCAGACACTTGACCTCTTATTTGTTTGTTTGTGTTGTGCAGGTCCAGGTTCATAGCGACGGAGAGCGGACCGCCCGGCAGCCGCGGTGCGCTAAAGGAATCGAAAGGCTCCTGTCAAATCTGGTAAACCGCGAGCCCGGGACGCAACAAATAGTAAGGTTTAATAATTCATAAACAAAATTGTAGGCCCTGTTTCTGAAAATATCGAGCCATTTGAACCTTGTAGAGCTTTTTGAAACTTTTAGATCTTGTTTTTTCAAATTTAAGGGTGCCTAAATTTGTAATGTGATTCGCAAATGTATTCATCTTCTTTGGATAATGTGGGATACCTCACTTTGAAAAAAAAACTTTGTTAGGTTTGAGTTGAGTCGTGAGCCTGCTGTGAGGCTTAACCCCTTAGGTTCCACGCTGCTAAACCCATCAATTATAAATTATCTTTTATTATTTAAATAGAAAAGTATCAAAATAATCACATTATAAATACAATTAAAAATAAAACTATTATAAAATTTTTATTTAAAAAAAAAACTAAATTATAATACTTAATTTTTTAATCCAAACACAATGGTGAAATTCTTCTCCGTTTGGCCGCTGCCAACTCGCCACTGCTCCCACTTCCCATGTCTCTCACATTGTTTCGGTTTTAATGTTGTCTAAGGTCCTATTTTATCAAGCCGATAAACAATCATTATTATTAGTGTATATTTATTAATCATATATTACTATTGAGTACAAAAAAAATAAATTTATTAGAGTCCAATAACATATTCCTCCGAATATTAGTTAATAAATAATAGTACATCTTATTTTAACTGATAAATAGTTTTATTCACATTTTTCTAAAAATAGAAATTTAAAATTCAAAGAATAATTAAACAATTATGCTAACTAATTTTTTTATATGATAAAGAAGTTTACAATATATTAAAAATGATAGTTTAACATATATATGTTGGGTATATCCCAAATACGATCGCTTAGGGGAAGCTACAACAATGGGTTCGCAAGTCATCAACTCGTAGGCGCGTATCAGGACAACCAAATTGCTTGAATTGGCATAAAACTGGTTCAGAACCAGTCTAGTAAAAGCTCGGTCGACCCACCAAATGGCGGGTTGATTAGTGATATCGAAGACCAAGAGATTTAATAATTGAGTAGAAAATAAATTCAATATTAAATTTTGATAAACAATCATAGTAAATTGAGAAATGATCAGCCATATTAAAGCAAGTATTGATAGTCAAATAAATTTAGCATCAACTGATATCTTCTGAGCCATTCGGTAATGTAATCGAGTTTTTTAAAATCTGACCTCTTTTAGGCTGCTCAATGATGTAACCGAATTTCAAAATCTGACATCTTCTAGGCAGCTCAGTGATGTAATCGAGTTTTAAAATTTGACATCTTCTTGGCCGCTCGGTGATGAACCGAGTTTTGGAATGCAGGCACTCAAATGAGCAAGTAAAATGACTATACTATTAATTAAAGTATGGTTCAAACAATGAATATGATACATGCAAGACTTACTTGAATTCATTATGAAATCATCTTCGGCATTTGCGGTGCTCGGGGTAGATGGCGTATTGTGCCATTGGGACCAGTTGACCATCTTGGGTGCATGGCTGACATGCAACGCTCCGGTGGGTCATCCAGGTACAATTTGCCGATTCTCTGACTTGTTGTCTCTATATTCTATGTCACTTGATCCTCAATAATAGTCTGGTTGGCCAGCACCTTACTGTAGCACCGGATAGTCCGATTTCCTATGACTTAGTATCCGTCACTAATCGGTAAAAATTTAGGCCGATATGAAATTTAGGTGGGAAATGCTAATTGTGGTGCAATAGATAGTAGGCTGGTCACGCTCAGCCCCCCAATTGTGAGAACCATGACAGCTTTTGTTTATTGTCGAGCCCGATTGAGAGACGTTGCTGCAGGATTGGGTTTGTTGCTGTTCTTTGACAGATTTTAAATGGAAGATTATCCTTATCCTTAGATTCGAAACGGAATCATAGTTTCCATCCTCGGGCAAATTAGGGATGATATCTTCGGGTCCTTGTCAAGGCAGATTTGGGACGAAATCTTTGTTTCTATCCTCGGGGAGAATAGATATGAAATTTTCATTTTCGTCCTCGGGAAAAAATTCGGGACGGAATTTTCATTTCTGTCCTCGAGCAAATTTGGGAAGAAATTTTTATTTCTGTCCTCGGGTGAATTTGGGAAGGAATTTTTATTTCTGCCATCGGGCAAATTTGTGACGGAATTTTCATTTTTTACCTTGGGCAAATTTGGGACGAAATCTTCGTTTTTGTCGTCGGGAAGATTTGGAACAGAATTTTCGCTTTCGTTGTAATATCCCGGATATTTGTTCGGATTAATTTAATATTAATTATAATTTTGGGCAAATTGGACGTGATAAAATTTATTAAATATTGAGAAATTTTTGGAGGATATTTGTATCCTCGTCAGAAATGAAGTCTGCTTCAATTGCGGCCAGATAGGCTATTTGTCAAGGATCGTTCAAATTTTTGGCATCCGGTTTCCAGATGTCCTGATAGAAGATGGATGGCTCTAGGCGAAGTATTTGCAGTTATGGCCCATGAAGATAGAGCTGGATCGTCAGTCATAGAAGACTATGTTGGCAAGTCAGTCGCATTTTGCATTTTGGGTTATAGATCCTCAGAGTTCCAAGGAAGAATAAGTAAGAATGCTTAAAGGTTATTTTGTGGCGTTGTAAGCAAGTTATCTGTTGAGAGATGGGTGCTGAGTTTATCTGACTTATATGATCACATTTGGGAGTCATTCTGTGATCATTGAAGATATTTTGATCATCTCGTGAACTTGAAGATGTTCTTCAGGAAAATTGTTTGATTGCTCATGGATTAGAAGATCAAGTTTGTTATCGATGTTGTGTTTGGATCTCATGGTCTATTTCAAGGCTCCGTATGGGGTAATTCCATCTAAGTTGAAGAAATTGAGACAAAGATTGTAGAATTTGTTTTGAGAAGGGTTTTGTTCGGCCAAGTGTCTCATGAATGCTTTAATGTTCTCTCGCGAATGAAATTGGATTGATACATCTATGTTTGGATTATTTGGAAATTGGATATGTATCAATTTTCATGGATCAAGATTTTGTTGGATCTATTTGAAGAAATTTGGGTTTTCTCTAAGATTGATGCAGTGCTCGATGTGTCATTAATCGAGGTTTCATGGGAATATGTGTATAAGACATCTTTCAGGTCAATGTGTGGCCATTATAAATTTTGATTGTGCTTTTGAGCTGTCAAATATTTGAATGTCTTTTATGGATTTGGTCGATTGGACTTCTGATCGTATTTGGATTAGTTTTGATGGCTGTGTCACTGATTTTCTAATTTGTTTGGAGATATGAGATCCGATTGGAAAATCTGCTGTAGATTTCAAGAATGTGACATTTGGAGATTCGAATAAGATAGAAATAGTGACGAATTTGAAAAGACCATTTAAGGTCGCGGGAGTGTGGAGTTTCTTGGATTTAGTTGATTGTGATGGGAGATTTGTGAAAAGTTTCTCAAAGATTTCAGTGTTGTGGCACCCTTGAAATAGAAGTGATCAGTATTCAAATAAAGTGATGCTGGTGAGAAAAGTTTTCGGTAATTGAAGAATAGATTATCTTCGATGTCGTCACGATTCCTGATGGATCGGAAAAGGATTGGTAGCGCTGATGCTTCGAGAAAGATTTAGATATGTTTGGATTTTGTATGGTCGGGCGCTTTATCCAAAGAAAAGTTTGGGGATGCGGCGCAATCTAGAGGTTTCGTATGAAGGTCTTTGGCAAGAATGCCTGCATGAAGATTAGGCCGATGTATTTTCTCTCTTTTTTATGCCTGGATTAGATTTCGAACCGAACTTCTTTTTATGGGAGAAGTTCTTATGATGATCGATGGTGATTCTCTTTCTGGACGAGCGTCGAAAGTCCGTGCGACACCGTTTGGAGGATTTTTTTTTGTGTGAAGTGCTATGTCGAAGATACCAATGGGAAGACTTGTCGAGAAGATTTTTCCTCTTGGTCAGCTATGATTGGATTCTAAACGAAATTTTTATCTCAGAAAGAATCTTTTGAGAAGATCGAATGAAGCCCTTTTGGATGAGCTACATTAAAGTTGAAAGCGATTGAAAGGGCAATCTCAGGCATTCCACATGTGCTTTCCATTTGCACGTTTGAGAGGATGCATGTTCGTAAGAATTCTCTCGTTTGAGTATCGCTTGATTGGATGGAAATTGGAGACAAATGAAATTGTTAGCAGCTATATTGAGTTTGGATTTGTCTAAGTTCGATGGGAATGTCGAAGATTTTCCCACCTTGCAGAGTGGAGAGAGAATTTTGATGGCAGATCGATTATGTGGCAAGGTATATCCGTGCCTAAAGACGCAAGATCAGTGAAGAAGAAGCCTCGAGATTTGTGTTTCAGGTCTACCTCGAATGACTAGAAGATCATGGTAGTAATTTGGACGATGATAGATGAGTTGATGGAGTTAGCTCTTTTCTTGACGATCAGGATGTCGTTCCCGAGATTTGATGTTGGTATGCTGTCGAGATGAGAAGACCAGAAGATATTCGATTCTCAGCTTCCGATTTTGATTGAAGATAGATGATCAATCGAGTAAGCGCAATGGGAAGTGTGTAGACTTGCTATTTGTCACAAGATATGATTTGACACTTCAAGTAGGAGATTGAATTTGCAATCCGATTTGAAGTTCGATGTGATGGTCGATGTTTATGGAAGCGCATTGAAGAGAAGAATTTTGATTTGGAGGTTGTCGGATTATTTGAAGATAAGATTCATCAAATCTTCCAAGTGTTCTAGATATTAGAGAGGTGGTCTATATTGACCTTATCTCGAATTTGATCTTTGGATATGATTTGTCATATGTGATTTGTATGAGAAATATGTGAATGATCATTCGAATGTGCTTGGATTGGAATCGTCATCCATCGATTTCCAGAATTTGTGTTGAGCCAAAGTTTCAATTCGAATTTTGGAATGGAAGTGATCCACTATTGAGGATCAAATTTTTGGATGAATCACTTCGATCGAGAAGTGGTTTGAGAATAGCGAAGATGACATTGAAAGAATATCCTCATTATATGATATTTGAGGTTGAGATTGATTAAGTAAATTTGAGGCCGAATTTTATGAAACGATAATGTAATATCCCTATCTTTTTGTT
This sequence comes from Nepenthes gracilis, assembly GCA_033239525.1. Classification (NCBI taxonomy): domain Eukaryota; kingdom Viridiplantae; phylum Streptophyta; class Magnoliopsida; order Caryophyllales; family Nepenthaceae; genus Nepenthes; species Nepenthes gracilis. The sequence goes on along the minus strand of BSYO01000045.1, from coordinate 145,814 downwards.
CGGATTAATTTAATATTAATTATAATTTTTCGCAAATCGGACGTGATAAAATTTATTAAATATTGAGAAATTTTGGAGGATATTTGTATCGGTTGGTGGCGCCTAGGAAATGTCAGTGTTGCCCAAATATCGATTTAAATTTTGGAATAAAAGAAAATTAAAATGGAATATATATATATATATATTATATACATATATTATATATATATATATATATATAATATTATTATTATTATATATATATAATTGGAAAAGAAAAAAAAAAGAAGAGAAAAGCAGAGGAGATAAGAACGATCGGGGAGAGAGAAAAAGGGGGAGGGTTTCGGGTTTGGCTGGAAGAGGAGAACGAAGAGAGGAAGATCGCGACGCGCAGTGACCGGGCGGCCATGGTATGCGGACGGTCGACGGGTGTGAGCCGTCGTTGGCGGCGCTTGTGGTGCGTCAGTAGCGGTGTTCGGTGAGAAGCCATCGGCCGGGTGGTTGTTGATGACATTTCAGCTGTCGGTGGTCGACGGCGATTCTTTAGTGGCCGTGGAGGAGCAAATGTGGCGTGGCGATTGTGGAGCGTGGGTGTGGGTTGGACGAGGAGGACGGCGGTGAAGTCGCACAAGGAGAGGAAGACGGCGGCCGTGTAACGGCGCGTCTGCCGGGCCGGGTGGTGCCAGGGAGGCCGTGACGGCGAGCGAGCCGTGGCGGTGGTGGATTAACGGCCGTTCGCGCACAGTAGCGGCGCGGCGACGGTGGGCCCGGCAGATGATGCCGCTCGCGGAGAGAGAGAGAGAACGGTGGCGGAGAGAGAAATGCGATCCGGCACTTCTGGGACATCCTTTCTTGGTGATCTGCAAAGATGAGGTCTGGCAAGATCAGTAAACCCCTCTTGGTCTAATTTAATTTCGATATGTTTTGAATCTTGTTTGATTTTTACTAACATGCATTGTATTTTTATATGCATGAATAATTTATTCTCGACATGCATGTGTAATTCATTGGATGTTTTGGGGATTGACCGGGTTTTATGATTTTGGAGAATTTGATATTTTTCCTACGAAGCCCGAATAATTTATTGACCGATGTATATTTATATCAGTATTCTGTAACGAAAATATACACGAAATTTGTGACGTGCGTTTTCACATGCACGTGCCGGTTGTGGTCATTACATTTGGATTTGGATTATTTGATTCGCCTCCGGCCGGGAGATTATTTGTTATTCGAAATCCCTTTCGCCGCAGAAAGGCTTGAAAGAGCTGACCCTTCCCATTTGGATGATTTGATTTGACCTTAGAATATATTCCTGACGTCCTAATATATCCGACAAACTTGAGAATGCACCCAAAGCCGCGGGCAAAATATAGTGAGCAACCTTATCTATGGGTATACAATACATGGATTTTGGCCTAAAATTCTTGGGATTACGCAGAACCCTTCCTCGCTAGTCTTTAAATGATATGAACCCAAATTTGGTGCATAATTTGTATTTTTGCATTGATTGAAACGAACTTTGATTTGGATATGGATTTTGGATTTGGATTTGAGTTTCGCCGATTTTGCCTATAATTGGGCTTGGTATGTCGTCATAAACGATTTTGAATATATGTTTTGATCCGAACTTTGAATATCTGCGGTCTTCAACTTCGGTGAGATTCACAAGACGCTATCGGATCATCCTATTATCGGATTACGCCCCGCATCACACTGGTGATCGGGCATTGGACTCGACTCGGGTGGATTTGGACTCGGCATCCTATCGGATTCCTCGCATCACTGGTGATCGGGCATTGATTTGGATTTGGATTTGGATTTGGAATCGGACTCGGATTTGGACTTGGATCGACATCGAGTTTTGGAATCGTCTTGATCATCACTGCTTTTTGATTATATATATATATATATATACGTCGACGATGACTATTTTGGAAATTTGGACATTTGTTTGGACTTGACATTTGATTTGAGTACGAGACTACCATTGAATTTTGAAATTTGGATCTTGGATTTCATTGGATTCGTTTTATCGGCGATTTGATTTATCTTGGAATTTGATTGGATTTTTATCCATTTGACATTCCCTCTGATTTATTGGACTTCTTTTGACTAAATATGATACTTGCTGGGCATTAGGCTCATTTTTCTGTTTTGTCCCTTCAGAGTAGAAGGTTCGGATGCAGTACAGGAGTACAGACATGATCGGTCAGATATTCGTCCGAGTTGGTGAGTTTCTGTTTATTATGGTTTGCATTGATATTTGATGCATTTGGATTATGGAATTGGCCGGATATAGGCTTATTGTTATATGTTGGGAATAATCGAATATTTGTTTATGTTTGATTTTGATTTTTGGGTCGGATTATTATCTCCCTTACGATGATTTATCAGAGCGAGTCGTATTTATTTTGCTTCTGACTATTGTTCGATAAGGTCTGTGAGGATTTTAAATTTGTTGAGTGTATATTTTGGTTGTCACACACAACTTTGGGACTTGTATTATTGGTTTTAAAATTAATGGGATTTTAGATTTTAGAAATTGTAATTAATTATTTAAATTGACTAACTTTTGCTCGGCTTCGTGACATTCGTCCTCGGATCTATTCGATCCTTCTAGACAATGAGGCCTTCATTAGCCAAACGGAATGATATCAGGGCGGATCTTAACCAATTAGTCTAGATTACGAAGAAGTAAATCTGGGCCAATATTCCATAGCGACATTAGTTTGTAATCAATCTTCTTGAGTAGAACATGGCCAATCAATCATGAATGGAATTGAACGGGGGTAATCAAATTTTCGGAACGGATTTTTATTTCGAAGTTAACAAACTTTTGGAGTGGCCAAACTTTCAGAGTGGATTGTATTTTTAGAGTGACTAAACTTTGGACCGGGCTATTAACGCGGTTTTTAAGCCGTTGTTAAGTGGCATCAGAGGTGCTGAAAATGCTAAATGACACTATGGGCTACCATGGGCGCCAGGGACAAGGATAGGAAATCTTGCTTGTGAGAAGGAGAATTGAATGGGATCCGCATCCGGCTCAGGAGGAAGAACCGAATGGATTTACAGCCGGCATTTTTTAAGAGAAAATGTCAGTATGGATCAAATGTCAACATTTATCAAAGGAAATGCCGGTATGGATTTGTGGCCATTTCGCTGTGTGAGAAATTCTAATACATCTTTGGTCAGCTGCTTGTGAGTTGAGATTTGGAAATACGTTTTGGGCTCCAAAATGGATAATTACCAAAATGTCTTTTTGGGCTTCGAAATAGATCTGGTTGGCAGAGAGATAAAATGTCGGTCTTGTTTACTCCGACATTTGTGTCGAATTGGATTTGGCTTGCTTCACTCCGACGTTAGTCCTTCGATTGCAGTTAGGTCTTGCCTCTTGTGGCCATTTTGACCGCGAGATTTGTTAGACTATTAATTCTTCTAAGTAGAGTAGTATCTTCTTCTGATTTGTCCACTCAGATGTTAGATACCGATGTTGGAGGGGAAGCCCCCAACATGGTATCTCCTTATTGGCCCTACTGTATCCTCACGACAGACTTATTACTCTAGCGAGATGGCTTGCAAGTAGAAGTTCAAACAGTAGATTATCGTTTGATACAGTATAAGCCTCTTTGTACGTAGATTGCCCGAGAACCGGAATGGATTCTCATTCGGTTGCTTGTGAGTGGAAGAACCATAATGGATTTGCAGCTAACATTCTCAAAGAGGAAATGCCGATATGGATCAACGTCCGGCATTTTTTGAGAGGAAATGCAAGTATGGATTAATATCTGGCATTTTAAGAGAGGAAATGTCGGTATGGATCAATGTTTGGCATTTTTAGAGAGGAAATGACGATATGGATTAGCGTCTGGCATTTTTAGAGAGGAAATGTTAGCATGAATCAGCATTTGACATTTTCAGAAAGGAAATGCCAGTATGGATTTCCGTTCGGCTGCCTGCGAGAGGAGATTCTGGAATGCAACTTTGGCTAGCTGCTTGTAAGAAGAGATTCCGTAATGCTTTTTGCGCTCCAAAATGGATAATTGTTGGAGTGCTTTTTTGGGCTCTGAAATGGATTTGGCTGGCAGAGAGATAAAATGTCGATCCAATTCACTATGACATTTGTGTCGGAGTGGATTTGGGTTACTTCATGGAGCTTTTCTTCGGCAAGGGCCTCTCGTTGTCTTATGACTTGGTCAGTCCTTAGATCGCGGTCAGGTCTTGCCTCCCGAGGCTATTTTGACAGCGAGATTCATTAGGCTATTGATTCCTCTAAATAGAGTGGTATCTTTTTTTTGATTTTTCCTCTCAGGTGTTAGATATCGGGGTTGGAGGGGAAGCCTCCAACATGGTATCTCCTGATTGGCTCTACTGTGTTCTCATGCCAGGCTTATTACTCCAGCAAGATGGCTCGTGAGTAGAGGTCAAAACAGTAGATTGTCCTTTGATAATGTATAAACTTCTTTTCAATCAAAGAGGTTGTTGGCCATCTTGGGAGTGGCGAGGATGTCGCCCCTCCGGAATTTCATGCTTAATCTGAAACCTAGTCGATCTTTTATCTGATTGTTAGAATCGACTTGGATTTGGACATTAGGCCTGTATGTTTTCCAGGCCGAGCACTTTCTTCATTTCTTCTTCTTGAAGTCGCAGGATGGACAGTTGAAGAAATAGCCCCTAGTCTTAAATAATTACATCGCGCGCAACGAGCCTTGAGTGGATGTATTGTAATCTCTTTCATGAAGAGCGTTTAGCGGTTTCATTTATGGCTATTTGCGAGATGGCCAGGAGTGGTGGTCTCCTAAGAGCTTTAGTATTAATAGTTTTGTTTTTGCGTTTTTTGATAGTTAAGTTGGTTTCTTCGGTCACTTCCCACAGACGTCGTTAATGTTGCGTTCCATGTATTCGGATTGTGTTACGAATTAGAGGATTGCGAATCAATATATTCACGCTGAGTGCATCCGATACGAACCTAGTACCATAATTTAAACTCGAACTCACAGTAATACATTGAAAATAAGGGGTCTCGAGGACGCATGACGACACCGTATATCCTCCGACGCTCAAATCAGAAATCTTTTCAAGAACATTGAAAGATGCATGGAATGACAAATTGAGTGTTGGGATGCGCCCAATCGATGGACAATTTAGAAGTGCGTTCGACTAAATGGTATTTTAGATGCACTCTCTATTGAGTGGCATGTCCAGTTGAGCAGTATCTTGGATGGTTAATATCTTTGAGGGATCATCTTTCACAGGTTGAAGGATTTTATGGGAGGCTTTCTAGAAGGAGAGTCCCCCAGCTAAGCTGTCCATTTTTCTTCTCTTCCCCCTCTTCTCCTCTTTTTCGAGGGTCCCCCCTTTGTTTGGATAAAAATAAAATTTATAAGATAGTTAGGTGGTTTTAGCAGTTCTTTAAAAATGGTTAATAGTTGAAACATTTTTTTTCCTGATGGTTAATACTCTTGAACCCATCATACAAGGAATAAGGTATTGCTTTAAACAGTTGAAGGATTTGATAGGTGGTTGGCTAAATTTTCTTATTTGAGGAAAAGAGTCCAGAGACGCATAGCACCTTTTTTCTTTCATAAGAATTTATGTTCTTCCTAAATTAATCGTGTTAACAATTTCCTTTCCTTTTTTTAAAATTTTATTATTTTTAAGAAAAATTTAATTAATGTCTCCGATAAAATAAATTTTTGTATAGTTTCAGTGATTTGATGTGGCATGCGAGGGATCCAAAAAAAATTTAATATCATAGATTTACGGTTATTTCCGCCTGATTATGAGAACGTGATCAGGCCATCCGTTCCCATCTTGACAACATTTAAATCACCAAAAAAATGAAACTTTTGACAAAGTAAAATTGTGAATATTTGAGTACAAGAACACGCAAGTTAACTGATAAATGATGATGCGTATGGTGGCCATATCCCCATAGAGAGTAGTCACAAAAATGTTCGTTGGACAATAAAGGTTGTCATGTCTCTACTACCGAATTTCTTGATTTATTTCCTTAATTCATTAGAATCAAGTTTTAGTTCTTTTTTCTAACAAAATTTATATCTTATTTATTCCACCGATAAAATAAAATACTAAATAAAACTTGTAAGCAAATCTATAAATTGAATATCATCAACCGATTCGGAATAAAATAATCAATTCAAAATTAAATATTATCAATACACGTGGACAATATTTATTTACTAACCATATAAATAAGATCAAATCATACGAAATATAAATAAGTACAAATATGAATAATTTTTTATATATTCTCGTATCGAGAAAAATATTCTTATCTTTTAACTAATAGGAGAGTTTTCATCATTAATTATTTAATCATTTAGCATGTAGAAGTTTATAATTCATGTGAGAGAACTTAGTTATAAAATTTTAAAGCATGTAACTTTAAATATGTTGTGGCTGTACTTTTAAAAAAATATAAAAAGCTTGTATGCTTTTATAAAATATTATCACTTTATTGTAATTATAAAACATACAAAGAATAATTAAGGGTAAATTTAAGGTGTGCAGAGCATTCATTTAGGACTTAGGACATATAGAAGCAATACATAGAATAATTAGAGCGATATTTTCTTGGCCTTTTTACTTTTTAAAATCTAAACATAATTTCTTTTAGCTAATAAAATATTTTTGTTAACTTATTTTTTATAAATCAAATACTGATAAATATAAAATTATATTTTTTAAATATATGTTTATATAGTGAAATATGGAGAAATAACATAGTTAATTACTTATCAAAAAACAAAGTACCATACTTTTTTTTTTTGATTGAATATCAGATAATTTTATTTGTATTATTCTTTTTTTTTCGTCACGGTTATTTGCCTTCCGTCATGAAGATTCCGTTTAGGTCCGTTTCCAATGGCCCACCGTTGTTGCCATGATTGTCTTGTATTTGATATTTCGAATCCATCAGTGGATTATTGCTTTGGATATTTTGTCTGTGACTGTGTCGGCAACCAAAAGTCCAAATAGAGAAAGCGAGTTAAAGGTAAGATGATAATATGTATTTTTTATTTTTATTTTAATTGATAATAATTTTATTCTCCCTTTTTAAAAATATATATATAATTAAAAATGATCAAATAAATATGATATCTGATTTTTTTATATAATAAAATCATGACATTGTATTTAAAATAATATTTTAATATTTATATATATAAATGACACAAATATGATAACACTTTTGTGTTTTCTCTAAAGAATAAAAAAATAAGGTTATAGCATATTTACCTGATACCTAGTAAAATAATAAAAATAAAAAATATAAGAATAATTATATTATATAACAAATAGCTATAATAGTTAACATTATAGAAAAAAATGTATATAAATGATCTCTTTGAGAAACTGATCTTCCTAATATTTGTATGATATATATTTTTATTTATATATATCACACGTACAACATCCCTACCAGCTTAACTGAATACCATACTAGTATTATCTAGTTAGCTGATTTTTAATTATAGGAATTTAAACAAAAAAATAGTTGTTAATAATCATTTAAATTATCAAAATAAAACTTTAATATTAAAAATATTGCAAGAAGTACAAAAAATAAAATAACAGGACAGCCATCTATCTAAATTATATAATTTTTAATTATTTTATATTTTATCTATTAACCTTACAATATATTTTATTTATTTATAACAAAATAGAGGGTGTATAATATTATTTAAAATATTTAAAAAATTAAATAAGGCTGATATATAAAAATTAAATTATAAAAATAGATACATATGAGGCTTTTCATTATTTATAAGGATATTTTCTTACCGTCCCATAGAATATAGAATCAATTAAAGCGAATATTCATTTGGTATATATATAAAGAATTATATATAATACACAATAAAAAATAAATAAGTATGGCTCTTTATTTTTCAATAAATACTTAAATATATGATTTCCCCCCCCCCCCTTACTTTATGGTATTTGGTATACTTGTCAAAAAAATAATAATTTTAAATATTTAATATATACAAAATATTACTAAAATTATTTTTTCTGTTAAAAGAAACTTAGGTTTAGACCTCAAAAAATAAAACTAAAAAGTAATTCTTTCAAAATTCATTCACAATTTGCTTTTCCTACCAAAATAAATTTACCCAAAAATAATTTTACTGTTGGTCTATGATGGCCAATCTTGATGGCAGTCTCTTGTCCACAATAATAATCCAACTACTTGATAGGTAGTGCATCGAGTGATAGCCATCGGTCACTAGTCATCGACATTTTCAACATACCATTAATCATTCGACAACGATATTTTTTATTATTACTATAATTTATTTGCTTAAACGTCTCAACTTTGTCTCGTTATTATCAGCTATTGACGATATATGCTTGCTGTAACCCACTAAATGTAAACCTCCCAACAATTATCCTCAATAATTGGCCATCCGCGTATTCAGCTATATATTAAGTCACCATGTAGCAATGTCACTAACTCCACCGATGAATAAAATAGTATTATATTAAAAATCAATTAATATTATCAATCAATATAAATATTTCTAATTATTTATTGATATGTCCCACCTCTTGTGTTTTATTAGACACAATTCAATGTAGACAAATGAAAAATGTTTTCTATTGAGAGATTCCAAACATGTAGTACAAAACAATCAAGGTGGTGGACCATTGGAAATATATGACACAATCAAAAAATAAATATGACTTTTTGTTTTTTGACAAATACTTAAGCTGAATTATTTTTCATTGTTTTATGATATTTGGTACATATATAAAAAACTAATATTTTAAATATTTAATTTATACAAAAAAAATCAATAAATTTAGTTTTTCATTTAAAAGAAACTTAAGTTTAGACTTAAAAAAAATAGAAAGTAATTTTTTTAAAATTTATTTATAACTTACTGTCAAATAATATAAATTTATAAATAATGTTACCGTAAAATAATATTATTATTAATCTATGATACCCTATCTCACCGATGGTTACCCACTTATAATAATAATCCGACAGCGCATCGACGTGCTATACTGCCCCTTAGCATTGTTTTCAATGGCCGTAACCCGTTTTGCAAGTTAGTGGCTAGCTAAGCCAGAGGCTAACCTATTAGTCGTTAGCAACAGGTTCTAATTGCTATATATCGAATACAGATGTCCAAACATTTGACGGCAATAGTTGGCCATCGATGCACCCAATCGTGCCTTAAAGCACCTGGCTTGGATAATAAATTTTTTAAAAATTTATTTTTATTTAAAATAAATACCAAGTGTAAAAAAATAATATCAATATATTATATATTTATATAATTAACAATTTTATGTAAAAAATTTTTACTTAAATATATATTTTGATGGTATTTTAATTTATATATTATAATTTTTTAAATAATTATATTTTAATTATTTTTCATGTAACAATAAAATTTTAAAGTAAAATATTTAAAATTAAAAAATATCAATTCTCTACCCAAATTGACCCAATTTATATTATGAACATGTACTACCCTGCTCGTCTAATCCATACTTAATTCAAATTTAATTTTGATCAAATCTAATTCGGAGTAATAGTAAATATAAAAAATATTTTAAAATAGTTATTTTTTAATAATAAAAAATAACTTAAGAATTGAATTTTTTATTTCATATTTTATAAAAAGGACAATTTTTGCCAAAAATTTTGATTTTTATAATTAAAATGATTAAATAATAAAATCTTAATTTTATTAGAAATAAATTCCAAATGAATAGTTCATTAAATCGATTATTAACTACAAAGCAATCATGTAACAATGTGGACCACCTAGAAAAGATCTAAACTGAATCTAAAGGATGAAATCAGTGACGTAACCAAGGTCATGTCGTGACAACAGTAAAGTAGAGATAAAGATCAAGAGTCGTAAAAAAAATATTGTAATTTATTTTTCAATATGTTTGAATAAGTTAACTTTACCCGCTCTCACTCTGTATATCAAATTTAAAATTTCACCACTTTTAAACTTTTTCCAGCCAGTTTAATTTTACCCATAAATATATGATGCATCTTTAGGAATGAGCTATGCTAATATATTTTTTATGTGTTAATTATCCTTGTTGAGATCTTATTTAATAAAATCAATAATTTTTGTTAAATTCTATGGGCACAGAGAATAGTGAACAAATTAAATGTAAAATTTAAACAAGCATAGTTTAGGCGAATGCAACTATTCTATTATCCTCTGTCCCCAGTGTTTCTCTATCCAACCTTTTTTTTCTTGCACCGCCGTGAAAATTCTTACTTTTTTAAGCCTAGTTTTGATTTATTTTCATAGCATAAATTTATTAGATTTATTTTTTTATAAAAATAAAAATTAATAAAAATTTAATAGTAAAGTCTAATAATTCATGAACAAAATTGTAGGCCCTTTTTTTGAAAATATCGAGCCATTTGAACTTTGTAGAGCTTTTTGAAACTTTTAGATCTCATTTTTTTAAATTTAATGGTGCCAAAATTTGTACTGTGATTCATAAATGTATTCCTTTTATTTGGATAATATGGGATACTTTACTTTGAGAAAAAAACTTTGTTAGGTTGGAGTTGAATCGCGAGCCTGCTATGAGGCCTGGCCCCTGAGGCCTGGCCCCTTAGGCCCATGGCTGCTAAACCCATCAATTATAAATTATCTTTTATTATTTAAATAGAAAAGTATCAAAATAATCACATTATAAATACAATTAAAAATAAAATATTATAAAATTTTTATTTAAAAAAAACTAAATTATAATACTTAATTTTTTAATCCAAACACAATGGTGAAATTCTTCTCCGTTTGGCCGCTGCCAACTCGCCACTGCTCCCACTTCCCATGTCTCTCACACTGTTTGGGTTTTAATGTTGTCTAAGGTCCCATTTTATCAAGCTGATAAACAATTATTATTATTAGTGTATATTTATTAATCATATATTACTATTGAGTACAAAAAAAATAAATTTATTAGAGTCCAATAACATATTCCTACGAATGTTAGTTAATAAATAATAGTACATCTTATTTTAACTGATAAATAGTTTTATTCACATTTTTCTAAAAATATAAATTTAAAATTCAAAGAATAATTAAACAATTATGCTAACTAATTTTTTGATATGACAAAGAAGTTTACAATATATTAAAAATGATAGTTTAATATATATATGTTGGGTATATCCCAAATACGATCAGTTGGGGGAAGCTACAACAATGGGTTCGCAAGTCATCAACTTGTAGGCGGGTATCAGGACAACCAAATTGCTTACATTGGCATAAAACAGGTTCAGAAACCAGTCTAGATAAAAGCTCGGTCGACCCACCAAATGGCAGGCGGATTAGTGGTATCAAAGACCGAGGGATTTAATAATTGAGTTGAAAATAAATTCAATATAAAATTTTAATAAACGGTTATAGTAAATTGAGAGATGATCATCCATATTAAAGCAAGTATTGATAGTCAAATAAATTTAGTATCAACTGACCTCTTCTAAGTTGCTCGGTAATGTAATCGAGTTTTTTAAAATCTGACTTCTTTTGTCAGGTCAAATTGATGTAACCCAATTTCAAAATCAATCAATTTTTTAAAATCGACATCTTTTGTCTTCTTCCAATGATATAACCGAGTTTTAAAACTTCGACATCTTGTAATCCAGTTTTAAAATTTGACATCTTCTTGGCCGCTCGATGATGAACCGAGTTTTGGAATGCAGGCACTCAAAGGAGCAAGTAAAATGATTATACTATTAATTAAAGTATGGTTCAAACAATGAATATGATACATGCAAGACTTGAATTCATTATGAAATCATCTTCGGCATTTGCGGTGCTGGAGGTAGATGGTGTATTGTGCCATTGGGACCAATTGACCATCTTGGGTGCACGGCTTACGTGCATTGCTCCGGTGGGTCATCTAAGTATAATTTGCCGATTCTCTGACTTGTTGCCTTCATATTCTATGTGACTTGATCCTCAATAATGGTTTGGTTGGCCAGCACTTTACTGTAGCACTAGGTAGTTTGATGTCCTATGACTCAGGATCAGTCACTAATAGGTAAAAATTTAAGCTGATGTGAAATTTAGATGGAAAATGCTAATTGTAGTGCAATAGATAGTGGGCTGGTCACACTCAGCCCCCCAATTGTGAGAACCATGACAGATTTTGTTTATTGTCAAGCCCGATTGAAAGACGTTGCTGCAGGATTGGGCTTGTTGATGTTCTTTGACAGATTTTAAATGGAAGATTGTCCTTATCCTTGGATAGATTTGAGATGGAATCATAGTTTCCATCCTCGGGCAAATTAGGGATGATATCTTTGGTTCCATCTCAAGGCAGATTTGGGACGAAATCTTTGTTTCTATCCTCGGGGAGAATAGATACGAAATTTTCAATTTTTTCCTCTGGTAAATTCGAGACGGAATTTTCATTTCTGTCCTCGGGCAAATTTGAGAAGAAATTTTTATTTCTGTCCTCGGACGAATTTGGGAAGGAACTTTTATTTCTGCCACTGGGCAAATTTGGGACGAAATTTTCATTTTTGACCTTGGGCAAATTTGGGACGAAATCTTCGTTTTTGTCGTCGGGAAGATTTGGGACGGAATTTTCCCTTTTGTCCTCGGACCTATTCAATCCTTCTAAACAATGAGGCCTTCATCAGCCAAACGGAATAATATTGGGCAGATCATAACCAACTAGTCCAGATTGCGAAGAAGTAAATCTGGGCCAATACTTCATAGCGACATTAGTTTGTAATCAATCTTCTTGAGTAGAACGTGGCCAATCAATCATGAATGGAATTGAACGGGGTAATCAAATTTCGGAATGGATTTTTATTCCGAAGTTAACAAACTTTTGGAGTGGCCAAACTTTCGGAGTAGATTATAATTTCAGAGTGACTAAACTTTCGAAGTGGCTATTAACGCCGGTTTAAGATGCTGCCGAAGTGGCGTTGTGGGTGTTGGGAAATGCTAAAATGACACCATGGGCGCCGGCTAGACAGATAGGAAATACCGGTTGCTTGTGAGCAGGAGAATCAGAATGGATTCGCATCCGACTGCCTGTGAGTGGAAGAATCGAAATGGATTTACAGCCGGCATTTTCAAAGAGAAAATGTCGGTATGGATCAGCGTCCGGCATTATTTGAAAGGAAATGCCGATATGGATTTGTAGCCGGCTGCCTGTGTGAGGAAATTACATAATACATCTTTGGTCGGCTGCTTGTGAGTTGAGATTTCGAAATACGTTTTGGGCTCCGAAATGGATATGGTTGGCAGAGAGATAAAATGTCGGTCCAGTTTACTCCGACATTTGTGTCGAAGTGGATTTGGGTTGCTTCACTGAGCTTTTCTTTGGCAAGGGTCCCTCGTTGTCTTACGACCAGGTCAATCCTTCAGTCAGGACTTGCCTCTTGTGGCCATTTTGACTGCGAGATTCATTATGCTATTGATTCTTCTAAGTAGAGTAGTATCTTCTTCTGATTTGTCCTCTCAGACGTTAGATAACGATGTTGGAGGGGAAGCCCCCAACATGATATCTCCTTATTGGCCCTACCGTATCCTCACGTCAGGCTTATTACTCTTGCGAGATGGCTTTCAAGTAGAAGTCCGAACAGTAGTTTGCCTTTTGATACTGTATAAACCTCTTTGTACGGTAGATTGCCCGAGAACCGGAATGGATTCTCATTAGGTTGCTTGTGAGTAGAAGAACCATAATGGATTTGCAGCTAACATTTTCAGAGAGGAAATGTCGGTATGGATCAACGTCCAGCATTTTTTGAGAGGAAATGAAAGTATGGATTAATATCTGGCATTTTAAGAGAATAAATGTCGGTATGGATCAATGTTCGACATTTTTAGAGAGGAAATGACGATATAGATCAGCATCTAGCATTTTTAGAGAGGAAATGTCAGCATGGATTAGCGTCCGACATTTTTAGAAAGGAAATGTTGGTATGGATTTGCGTTCGGCTGCCTGCGAGGGGTGATTCCGGAATGAACTTTGGCTGGCTGCTTGTGAGAAGAGATTCTATAATGCTTTTTGGGCTCCGAGATGGATTTTGTTGGAGTGCTTTTTTGGGCTCCAAAATGGATTTGGCTGGTAGAGAGATAAAGTGTCAGTCTAATTCACTATAACATTTGTGCTGAAGTGGATTTGGGTTACTTCATGGGGCTTTTCTTCTGCAAGGGCCTCTCGTTGTCTTATGACTTGGTCAGTCCTTCGATCGCGGTCAGGTCTTGCCTCTCGAGGCTATTTTGACAGCGAGATTCATTAGGCTATTGATTCTTCTAAATAGAGTGGTATCTTTTTTTTATTTTTCCTCTCAGGTGTTAAATACAGGGGTTGGAGGGGAAGCCTCCAACATGGTATCTCTTGATTGGCCCTACTGTGTCCTCATGCCAGGCTTATTACTCCAGCGAGATGGCTTGTGAGTAGAGGTCCGAACAGTGGATTGTCCTTTGATACTGTATAAACCTCTTTTTAATCAAAGAGGTTGTCGGACATCTTGGGAGTGGTGAGGATGTTGCCCCTCTGGAATTTCATCCTTAATCTGAGACCTAGTTGACCTTTTATCTGATTGTTAGAATCGACATGGATTTGGATATTAGGCCTGTATGTTTTCTAGGCCGGGCATTTTCTTCATTTCTTCTTCTTAAAGTCGCAGGATGGCAGTTGAAGAAAGAGCCCCCAGTCATTGATAATTACGTCGCGCGCAACGAGTCTGGAGTGGATGTATTGTGATCTCTAAATGAAGAGCGTCTACCGGTCTCATTTATGGCTATTTGCGAGATGGCCAGGAGTGGTGGTCTCCTATGAGCTTTAGTATTAATAGTTTTGTTTTTGTGTTTTTTGATAGTTAAGTTGGTTTCTTTGGTTGCTTCCCACATATGTCGTTAATGTTGCGTTCCATGAATTCGGATTGTCTTACGAATTAGAGGATTGCGAATCAAATCTTCACGCTAGGTCTATCTGATATGAACCTAGTATCCATAGTTTTAAACCTGAACCTTGCGTAACACAATTGAAAATAAAATATCTGAGGACGGTAGGATTTTCTCCCACCGTATTCCTCCGACGCTCAAATTAGAAATCTTTTCAAGCGTATCAAAAGATGTACGGAGTGGCGGATCGAGTGTTGGGATGCGCCCAATTGATGGATAATTTAGTAGTGCGTTCGACTGAAGGGCATTTTAGACGCACTCCCTGTTGAGGGGCACGTTTAGTTGAGCAGTATCTTGGATGGTTAATATCTTCGAGGGATCATCTTTCACAGGTTGAAAGATTTTATGGGAGGCTTTCTAGAGGGAGAGTCCCCCTGCTAGGCTGTCCATTTTTCTTCTCTTCTCCCTCTTCTCCTCGTTTTTTAAGGTCCCCCCTTTGTTCGGATAAAAAGAAAATTTATAAGATAGCCAGGTGGTTTTAACCGCTTGTTGAACTGTCTCCAATGGACAACCGTTGGAACCACCTGCGGCAACCACCCGTGAATAAGACGAAGTAGTTGAGTGATTTTTTTTCCTAGACCGAGCATACTGAACCCATCATAGCCCAAATAAGGTAATGCTTTAAACAGTAGATATGCCAATTGAGGAGCGATAGGTTGGTTGATACCCAAGGAATAAATACAAATTTCTTGTTTGATACAGGGAAATAGGTGCTGGAGACACATAGCACCTTTTTTTCTTTCCTAAGAATTTATGGAGCCAAATCCTCCTAAATTAATCGTGTTAACATACATTTCATTTCCTTTTTAATTTTTTTTTTATTTTTTAAAAAAAATTTCTAATTTGAGTATCAAATAATATATCGACAAACGAATCCTGTATCCCCATGATCTCATGTAAATTGATGTGGCATGTAGGATCCAAATAAGGGAGTTCAAAAGTTTGATTTGATAAAATTCAAATATCAATTTAGATTTCCGTTCCCATCTTGTCAACATTTAAATCACCAAAAAAATAAAACTTTTGACAAAGTAAAATGGTGAATACTCGAGTACAAGGACACGCAAGTTAACCGATAAAGGATGATGCGTACGGTGGCCACAGCCCCATAGAGAGTAGTCACAAAAATGTTCGTTGGACAATAAAGGTTGTCATGTCTCCACTACCAAATTTCTTGATTTATTTCCTTAATTCATTAGAATCAAGTTTTAGTTCTTTATTCCAACAAAATTTATATCTTATTTATTCCACCAATAAAATAAAATACTAAATAAAACTTATAAGCAAATCTATAAATTGAATATCATCAACCGATTCGGAATAAAATAATCAATTCAACCAATCAGGATCACAAAAATGTTCGTTGGACAATAAAGATTGTCATTGTTTCTTGATTTATTTCATTAATTCATTAGAATCAAGTTTTAATCTTATTTATTGCACCGATAAAATAAAATACTAAATAAAACTTGTAAGCAAATCAAAATTGAATATCATCAACAGGTTCAGAATAAAATAATCAATTCAGATATATCCATACTTAAATACTAATCTAATTTTTTATATCTTAATTTTTATATCTTCTCATACCGAAAAAAATATTCTTATCTTTTAACTAATGGGAGAGTTTTTATCCTTAATTATTTAAATATTTAGCATGTAAAAGTTTATAATTTATGTGAGAGAATTTAGTTATATATGTATTGGTTGTACTTTTAAAAAAATATAGAAAGTTTGTACGATTTTATAAAATATTATCACTTTATTGTAATTATAAAACATACAAGAATAATTAAGGGTAAATTTAAGGTGTGCAAAGCATTCATTTAGGACTTAGGACATATAAAAGCAGTACATACAATAATTAGAGCGTTATTTTCTTATCCTTTTTAATTTTTAAAATCTAAACATAAGTTTTCTTTTAACTAAGAAAATATTTTTGTTAACTTATTTTTTATAAATTAAATACTGATAAATATATAAATATATTTTTAAAATATATGTTTATATAGTGAAATATGGAGAAATAACATAGTTAATTACTTATGGGAAAACAAAGTACCGTACTTTTTTTTATTTTTTGATTGAATATCAGATAATTTTATTTGTATTATTTTTTTATTATCACGGTTATTTGCCTTCCGTCATGAAGATTCCGTTTAGGTCTGTTTTCAATGGCCCATCCTTACTGTCGTGATTGTTTTGTATTTGATATTTCGAATCCATTAGTGGATTCTTGCATTGGATATTTTGTCTTTGTCTGTGTCGGCAAGTAAAAATCCATATAAAGAAAGCGAGTTAAAGATAAGATTATAATATGTATTTTTAATTTTTATTTTAATTGATAATAATTTTATTCTTTCTTTATATATATATATATATATAATTAAAAATGATCAAATAAATAAGCTATCTGATTTTTTTATATAATAAAAACGTGACATTGTATTTAAAATACTATTTTAATATTTATATATATATAAATGACACAAATATGATAACACTTTTGTGTTTTCTCTAAAGAATAAAAAAAATAAGGTTATAGCAGATTTACCTGATACCTAGTAAAATAATAAAAATAAAAAATACAAGAATAATTATATTATATAACAAATAACTATAACAATTAAAATTACAGAAAAAATTTATTTAAATAATCTCTTTGAGAAATTAATCTTCCTAATATTTGTATGATATATCACATGTACAACATCCCTAGTAGCTTAACTGAATATCATATTAGTATTATCCAGTTAGCTGATTTTTAATTATAGGAATTTAAATAAAAAAATTATTATTATTAGTCATTTAAATTATCAAAATAAAACTTTAATATTAAAAATATTGCAAGAAGTATAAAAACAAAATAATTGGATAGTAATCTTTTTAAATCATATAATTGTTGATTATTTTATATTTTATCTATTAACCTTACAATATATTTTATTTATTTATAACAAAATAGAGGGTGTATAACATTATTTAAAATATTTAAAAAATTAAATAAGGCTGATATATAAAAATAAAATATAAAAATAGATACATATGAGGCTTTTTATTTTTTATAAGGATATTTTATTACCTTCCCATAGAATATAGGATCAACCAAAGAATATTTATTTGGTATATATCTAAAGAATTATATATAATACACAATAAAAAAATAATAAAAAATAAATAAGTATGGCTCTTTATTTTTCAATAAATACTTGAATATATGATTTTCCCCCTTTATGGTATTTGGTATACTTGTCAAAAAAATAATATTTTTAAATATTTAATATATACAATAAATTACTAAAATTATTTTTTTCATTAAAAGAAACTTAGATTTAGACCTTAAAAAAATAAAACTAAAAAATAATTCTTTTAAAATTTATTCATAATTTACTTTTCCTATCAAAATAAATTAATAAAAATAATTTTACCCAAAAATAACTCTACTGTTAGTCTATGATGGCCTATCTCGCTGGCAGTCCCTTGTCCACAATAATAATCCAACTACTTGATGGGTGGTGTATCGAGTGATAGCCATCGGTCACTAGTGATCGACATTTTTAACATACCATTAATCATTCAACAACGATATTTTTTATTATCACTATAATTTATTTGCTTAAACGTCTTATTTTTGTCTCATTGTTATTAGCCATTGACGGTATATACTTGTTGTAACCCACTAAATGTAGACCTTTCAACAATCATCATCTATTGATATGTCCCACGTCTTGTGTTTTATTAAATATAATTCAATGTAAACAAATGAAAAATATTTCCTATTGAAAGATTCCAAACATGTAGTACAGAATAATCAAGGTGGTGGACCATTGAAAATATATGATACACAATCAAAAAATAATAAAAAAATAAATATGACTCTTTATTTTTTGATAAATACTTAAGCTAAATTATTTTTCATTGTTTTATGACATTTGGTACATATATAAAAAACTAATATTTTAAACATTTAATTTATACAAAAAAATCAATAAATTTATTTTTTCATTTAAAAGAAACTTAAGTTTAGACTTAAAAATAAAAAAAATAATTTTTTTAAAATTTATTTATAATTTACTGACAAACAATATAAAATTATAAATAATATTATTTTAAAATAATATTATTATTGACCTATAATGTCCTATCTCACTGATGGTCACCCCCTGTAACAATTATCCGACAGCTCGATCGGTGGTACATCGATTCACCATCGTTAGTTATAAACTATTGACATTTTTATATCTTCCCATAGATATTTTTATATGAATATTTGCTCGTCGTCTTAATAAGAAAAAAAGGCATCAATAGCGAATATTTACCGAAATAACTCAAATATGTGTAGTGCATAGCAGTAATGCAGCAGGCAGAGTACGGAGCAATAATGCAGCATGGCCGAGTACAGCGCAATAATGCAGCATGGTGGAGTACGAGCAATAATGGCAGCAAGGTAGACCACGTGATATATCTGACACACAATCAAAAATTTTTTTTTTTTTAAAAAAACCTGAGGCTTTTTGTTTTTCAGATAAATAATTAACTAAATTATTCTTTAATTTTACGGTATTTGGTATATATATCAAAATGTTTTATTTATTAATATTTAATATATAAAAAATTAATAAAATCATTGTTCCAGTTAAAAGAAACTCGGTTTTAGTCCTTAAAAATAAAATTAAAAAGTGATTTTGTAAGAATTCATTCACACATTCTTTGCCCACCAAAATAAATTACTAAAAAACTTTATCTTAAAATAATACCATTGTTGGCCTATAATAAAAACTTTTATCTTACCTACGGTCACTTATGAACAATGGTAACCCAACCCCTGGATGGATGGCACATCGAGCCACCATCGTTGGTCATCTACCATTGACATTTTCAATCACGTCCTTAGTTGTTAGATAATATATTTTTTATTATCACTTAATTTAATATGACTCAATCTTTAATTAATTATAATTAAAATTATAAATTAAAATTTATAACTTATAATACAATATAACACCCCACGCTAGCTTGATCTTAGTTTATAAAAACCCACCACTTAAATTTGCAAATGTCTCTTTGTGTGCTTGCGCATTTTTTTTTTCCTCCTTTGAGCTTTCTTTATCTTCTAAATAGAGACTTGAGTTCTGAGGTGTTATCTATTTTAGATAATGATTAAAATTATAGACTGGTTACACCACCGCATGATTTTGTCCATAAAAAACGTTTCAAATGAATAATGAAGTATCCTTCATTATAAATATGAGGTCACCTTTTAACTTAATCAATATAAAACAGTCTACTCCATATTCAAATTCGAGGAATAATAGAAACTATTGAAATTTATTCT
This sequence comes from Nepenthes gracilis, assembly GCA_033239525.1. Taxonomy (NCBI): domain Eukaryota; kingdom Viridiplantae; phylum Streptophyta; class Magnoliopsida; order Caryophyllales; family Nepenthaceae; genus Nepenthes; species Nepenthes gracilis. Next base: position 125,546 of record BSYO01000045.1, on the reverse strand, counting down.
TCTTTCCCCCTTCACGTAGGCTTTTCTGTTTGGTTACATTTTATTGTTACTTTTAGGGTTTCTATCTGTTTTAGGGTTTTACTTTTTTGGAGTTAATATTCGTAATTTTGCAGTTATGCAGATAGAAGACTTTTGTAAGGGAGATGCCAAAAAGAGGAAGGAAAAAAAATGGGGATTTGAAGCAAATATAAGATTGATGTCACAAAATCCAGGCCTGACTCAATAAAAATGATTTTTAAAAAAAGAGCTCTCTTTGCTTGTCGAATATATCATGAGGTGCTGTTCTTGGATCATTATATTTCATCTTTAGCCATCTAAACGAACAAGCGATGCTAATGGTAGAGTTTCCTTCATCCCAATCGAACGTTTAGAACTTAAAAAAGATGAAAAAAGTTTAAATATTAATCTTTCACTAAATAAGGTGTAATGGGAATAATGCATTATAAAGAAAGACTTGAAAGAGGCAACTCTTTCGGATTTTTTCAATTTGATTGTCAATTTTTTTAAATTTTATAATTAATTGTTATTCCAGTGTTGATTTTACAATGAGAAAAAAATATTTTTTAAATTATGTATATTAGCTTTTATTTTAACGATAATTTTAAGAAAAATATTATAACAATATTTAGTAATCTTTAAATATTTATAAACACTTAATAATATATACAAATATATATGTGTCATACTAATAATTTATCATTTTATTGGAACTATAAAACATACAAAAATAATTTATAATAAATTTAAGATACGCAAAGCATTCACTTAGGATTTAGAAATTAGGATATGTAGAAGCAGTATATACCATAATTAAAACAATATTTTCTTCCTCTTTTTATTTTTCAAAATCCAAACATAAGTTTTCTTTTAGCTAAGAGAATATTTTTATTAATTTATTTTTTATATATTAAATACTGAAAAATATAAAAATATACTTTTTAAATATGTGTTTATATAGTTAATTATTTATCAAAAAACAAAGTACCGTAATTATTTTTTTAAATTTTAAATAGAGTATCAGATATTTTTGTTTGTATTATTTTTTTTATTGTCATGACTGTTCAGCCGTGATTATGCAAACGTGACTACATCAGCTGATTCCATCGTGAAAATTTCGTCCGGTCCATTTCCAATGGCCCCCCCTGCTGTCAATGAATACTTTGCATTTAATATTTTGAATCTCTCAATATTTTTATTCCGCTTTGAATGCTTTTAATTTCTCCATGTCGGCAAGCAAAAATTCATATAAAATAATGCAAGATAATAAACAGTCCGACACAAATAACAATAATAATATTTGACTGCCTCAACTTGAATTATTGACTTTGTTAAGATTGTGCGAGAGAAAATCAGAGAGTTAAAGATAGGATGATAAATAATATAGATAATATTTATTTTATTTTTTTTATTTTAATTGGTATATAGTTTTATTTTTTTTAAAAATATATATATAATTAAAATTTTAAGAATGATCAAATAAATATGTCATCTAATTTTTTCTATATAATAAAAAAGGTGACATTATATGAAAAATAATATTTTAATATTTATGTATATAAGTGACACAAATAAACTGCAATAATTGTAAAAAAAAATTTGAAAAGCATTACACTTTTGTTTTTCCCTTTAGAAAGTAAAGAAAACATGGCTTTGGTAGAATATTCTGATACCAAGTAAAAACAAAAAATAAAAAATATGAGAATAACTATATTATATAACAAATAACAATAATAGTTAAAATCACAGCAAAAATTCATATAAATGACCTCTATCCAACTTTGATTCCTATCCAACAATAATAGTAAAGCATTTCCAATCTCGTGTGTTTCTCTATCCAACCTTTTTTTTTCTTGTGCCGTGGTAAGAATTTATACTTTTTTATTTGATATTTTTTTTATAGAATAAATTTATAATATTTATTTTGTTTAAAACAATAAAAATTTAATAGTAAGGTGTAATATTTAATAAACAATATTTTATATATTTTTATTATATAAAAACACCCTTTTTTTTTCTTTCCTTATTCTTTTTTTTGTTCTGGCTATTTTGGTTAAGCGTGTGGAGCCTACGCGTTTGTCCTTACCTGTGAAGAAAGACGCGCGGGTGGGTATAAAACAATGGGGTTGTTACCAACGGAGGACACCCAATGTGAGTGTATTATTTTGCTCCACAGAGAGCAGCACCGAGAAAACAATAGCTTGCAAGTTTAGTGAGCAAACCTCATTGGTTTGATCTCTGGACGCTACAAATCAGTGTTGCAGTCGAGAGAAATCTTATAAAAGTAACGCAATGGATGCCGTCGCTTCGGTATTGAAAAATTGCTTGGTTTGGGCCTTTGCTCAGATCAAGAAAGAGCTGTCTTATATTTGTCACTACAAGGACAACATAAACGATCTTCGCAAAAAACACGATGAACTGGAGACTTTGAAGCTTCAAATTGAAGGAGAGGTGGAGGCCGGTGAACGGAGACGCGAAACGATTGGTCCATCAACCAAAGATTGGCACGAGGAAGCGGAAGTGTGTTTGGCCGATGGAAAGAGTGGCTTTATGGATGAGAATAGGATCAGGCAGAAGGATCAATGCTGCTTTGGTTTGGTACATATGAATTTAAAATACCGCTATCTTATGAGTAAGAAGGCTGCAAAGAAGTTTGAAAGTATTGAAAAAATAACCAAGAAGATGCAAGACGGCGGTTTAAGAGCAATAACTCTACTTGGGGAACCGCCAAAGTTGGGATCCATGCCAACTGCGTACTCCAAGAGCTTAGCTTCCAGGGAATCGACTCTTAATGAGATAATGGAAGCCTTAAAAGACAAGAAAGTCCATAGGATTGGCATCTATGGGATGGGAGGCATTGGAAAGACAACCTTGATTGAAGAGGTCGCTAAGCGACGAGCGGAAGTTGAAGGATTGTTCAAAGTTGTGATAGCAGAGGTATCCCAAGCTCCAGATATTTTAAAGATGCAACAACAAATAGCAGAGAGGATTGGCTTGTCATTGCAAGGTCTCAAAAGTGAAGGCGAGAGGGCACGTGCAATATATGAGGCGCTTAAGAAGCTGAATCACAAGGAGGAAGATAAGAGGCCCAAGCAGCAAAATCTCAAGGAGAAAGATAATCGAAAGGAGGAAAAGGAAGATAATCAGATGTCAAAAAAGAGAACAACACAGGCACTCGTGATACTAGACAACATGTGGAAGAAACTTGACTTGGATAAAGTTGGAATTCCTCACGATTGTAAAATAGCTTTGACTACCAGAAGCGAAGACGTGTGTCGTGAGATGGAAGCCAATAAGAAATTTGGACTGCAGGGCTTGAATGACACAGAAGCTACAGAGCTATTCTTGGAAAAGTGTGGGTACAAATCCTCAGCAGATCATGATGATGGGTACAAATCCGTGATGGATGAATTGGTGAAAAAGTGTGGAGGTTTGCCGCTTGCAATTGTTGCCCTGGCAAACACATTGAGAGATCGCAATTTGTCGGATTGGAAACATGTTGCTGACCAACTAGGGAAGACAGTTTCAGCAAGAGTTGGGGGTCCTATGGAAGATAATGTGCATCCCATCCTGAAGTGGAGTTACAATTCTATAAGCAACAAGGAAAAGAAGAAGTTCTTCTTGCTTTGTTGCCTATTTCCTCTAGGTTTGAGTATAGCCATACAAGACTTGATGAGATACGGGGCTGGCTTGGGCTTATTTCAATATATGAATTCGCTAGGTGAAGCGATAGAGCAAGCACATTCATGGGCTACTGAGCTCAAATCTTCATCCTTATTGCTAGAGGCTGACAATGAACAGAATGTCAGGATACATGACATTGTTCGAGAGGCTTTATTATCCATTGCAGTCAAAGGTATGCTTAACGTCCACCCAAATCTTGACTTTCCTTCCTCTAGATAGTTCACTTGATAAATATCAACAGTATGTTAAAATAATGGAATGCACTAATTAAACCATACCTTCTTTATTTGTGTGCGGATGATTTTTTATTTTTAACAAGTTAGTGAATGATCATATTAGCACCTTGTAATTCAGTCACACCTCAATGCAACATTGTTATCATAATAAGTGTAATTCTAACATAATTACAAAGGTCTGTGTAGTTTGGAGCAGCCCATTCTCATCTAGAAAGGAACTACTTTCAATATAATAATTTTTACATTTTCCCTCAAAAAAAAAAAAAAAAGAAGGTTTAATTGACTAGGCTAATCAATATGTTTCCATCCATTTTAACTAAATTTGCATTGATAAATCTCCTTTTGACTGCTCGTTTTATACCTTTTTTTAATGTAGTTCTAATTATATTGATCATACAATCATCTTAGCCACAAATTTTGATGCCCACGATATAATTTCTTTGACAACTCAAATGGCAGGAGAAAATATCTTTCATGTTGGAACATTTCCTGGATGGCTATTGAAGGAGACTTTTCGAACTTACACGGCCATCTCAATGACATCGAAAGATAATCATGAATCTTTGAGTGGGTTTAAATTTCCCAAGCTGGAAATGTTGCTATTGAAAAGTAGCAAGCCATCTGAGCTTCGGATAACTTCTTTCAAGGGATGAGGAACCTCAAAGTCTTAATTATCTCGGACATGAAATTCCAAACATTACCGCCTTCAATCACTCAGCTAAAAAACCTGCGGACTCTACATCTAGAACATTGTGAGTTAAGTGACATTTCTACAATTGTCTCGTTGGATAATCTTTTATTTTTTAGCTTGCGTGAATCCGAGATAGATGAGTTGCCCAAAGAGATGGAGGAGTTAGGCAAGCTTAAGTTGTTAGATTTGACTGGGTGTTCGACGCTCCAAAAAATCCCTGCTGGTGTGATTGCTAGGCTCACTAATTTGGAAGGGCTCTATATGATGGATAGTTTTCTACGGTGGCACCCCAACAACTTTGAATCATCCTCAAAGAAGGATGAATTAGATGATAATAAAGAGATGGCAAGCTTGATTGAGTTGAAATCCCTATCTTCCTTGACTGTGTTGGAAATGCATGTTCCGAAAATTTATCTTCTGCCTCACAATTTACTCTTCCCCCACCTATCACGGTTTTCGATATCTATCGGCTATAAACCTCCACCTTGTGACAATATCCACTCAAAACTTTTGTTCTTGGGAGAAATTGATGCCAGAAGGCCCCTTCAACAATGTATTACTTTCTTACTCAAGGAAACGGAGCATTTATCACTGCAAAGAATAAGTGGATTGAAGAATGTGGTGGATAGCTTGGACAAAGATGGCTTCAGAAATTTGAAATGCCTTTTTGTTGAAGGCTGCAATGATATGGAATATATTGTCACCGGGAATGAGTTGAATGAAGATGGTGGTGTATTTCCAAAATTGGAGACATTAACTGTTGAAGGAGAAATGGACAACTTGAAAGTGATATGTCATGGACCCCCTTCGCATTATTCCTTTCGTCATCTCAAGGTGTTAAAATTGTTTGAACTCAGTGGCCTTTGGAATTTTTGGGATGATCATGACATGCACAGTAATCAACCATTCTTCAATGAAAAGGTACGTCATTAATTATTATTATTATTATTTTCTTACTAATAATAATATTATTTTTTAATGGTGTGATTATTTTATAATGTTTACAAATACATATTGTGATACATATTTGGCAATTGGCTCCTCATTTCAGACAATAAAATTCCAAAGATGCTGAACGTAGAAAAAAAAGTTAGATAATTTTTTAGAAGTTAATAAATTAAGAAATTTTTTTTGCAATTTTATTTGAAATTTAGTAAATTTGATATTGATGATGGGTTATTTTTTTTTATAATAATATTATGATTATACTTAAACTGGCAATGACATGATAATTATTGTATGACTACAATCTGAACAAAATTTTTAAAAATATATATATAACAAAAAGTTAAAATGCTAAAACATGTGTTGACTTTAGAAAATAAAAGCAAAGGGAAAACATGTGTCAGCCTCACCCATGTGGATAGGAGATCCTGCACTAAAGAGTAAGTTTCGTCCTAAAAACAGGTTTTTTTTTTTTTTTTTTAGTTTTCAAATTTCATAATATATATATATTGTTTTTGGGGCAAAAATCACAGGATCCCCATCACCCTCACCCACGGGACCTTGAAGGAAGGGAGGTTTTGAGGATGGCAGCCAGCGTGGATGATGGTTGAGGCAATTGGAGCTTGAGAGTGGAAAGACGTTTTTTTTTTTTTTTTTTTTTTTTAAACCTTACTTTCTATTTGTTTTAATATTTTTTTAATGTTATTTAAGTCTTTTAATATATGGGCATTCTAAAAATTACAAAATAAGATATATTTTTAACTTTATTTTTAAATTCTAAAATAAATAATATATATATATATATATATATATGAATGAATTTGGAAACACTTTGAAAAGTTGGATATATATATTTTTTATCATTAATTAATTAATTAATTAATGTTAGTTGTATCAAAAGGTATGCAAATAAATTAGGACATATTGGTATCAATTAATCATCTGGATTCTCAATTGATAAAGTTTTTATTTTAAATTTTTATAGCCTATTCCTACTAATTTATCATATAAACCAATAGGATGGATTAACAAGAAAGTAGTGAGTGAATGAATAATTAAACAAAATGACGAATTTAAAAACTACAGCTAAAAAATTAACACAATATTGATATAATATTTTACAGATGAAATTTCCTACCCTTGAAGAATTGGAAATTTGGGCCGTAGGTGGCATCGTGGAGCTGTGGAATTTGTCGGATGTTGAGGAAGAGGTTCAAGCATTTCCAAGATTAGTTAGTCTAATACTTGGGGACTTGCGAGAGTTGAGGAGCATTTGGAGGAGCAAGAATATTGTTATACATCGAAGTTTTCGAAGCCTAAAGAGTTTAAGAGTTTTTTTTTGTCCAAAACTAGAAATATTATGTCCCTTTTCTGTGGCCGCAGGCATTGAACAACTTGAGAACCTGGAATGTTTCATACAATGACAATATGAAAGAGATAATCGCAAAAGAAATCGGAGAGATGAAGAATAATGATATAGAGATGATCATATTCCCCGAATTGCGAAATATTGAATTGAAGGGTCTATCCAATCTGAAATGTTTTTTCGGAGGGAATATCAAGCTTGTATTCCCATCACTTAAAAGCATCGATTGCAGTTATTTGAATGAAATGGTGGCATTTGTCAGTTCAGAATATCCGGAGATTCCGGTGCCTTATTCAATGAAAAGGTACATGATTGCTTATTATTTCTTTTTATTTACTATTTCACTTATTTTTTTTAATACTAATATTAGCATTTTATGATGCTTACAAATAAGTATCACCATGCATGTTGGCAACGAAATTCCAAAGATGATGAATATAGAAAAAAGCTTAATTAATTTTTTAAAAGTTAATAAATTAAGAAATTATTTTTCTACAATTTCATATAAAATTCGAAAAATATGTTGTTGATGTGTTATTTTTCTGTAATAATATAGTGATTATACTTAAACTGTTTATGACATAATTATTGTATGACTACAATATGAAGGAAATTTAAAAAATAAATAAATAAAAAGTTGAGATGTTAAAACATGTTTGCCTTGAGAAAATAAAAGCGAGGGGGGAACTAAGCGCACTGATCTAGTCGGCCTCACCCATGGGGCCTTGAAGGCAGGGCGGTTTTGAGGATGGCAAGCAACGAGAGGGGAGGATGCAATGATGGTTGAGGCAGCTGCACCTTTATTTGTTTTATTTTTTAAACTTTACTTTTGATTTGTTTTAATTTTTTTTAATGTTATTTAAGTTTTTTAATATATGGAGCATCATTAATTGTAAGTCTACTCTGAAAATTACAAAGAACAAATATATTTTTAATTTTATTTTTAAATTATAAAAACAGAGATATATATATTATATAAATATAATTATGTGGACAAAGTAATTATAAATGAATTCGAAAATATTTTAAAAAGTTGGATGTATTTTTAACTGATATATTTTTTACTATTAATTAATTAATGCTTGTTGAAGCAGTTGCATTAAAAGGTATGCAAATAAATTAGGATATAATGGCAGCAAGTGAACTAAAATAACAATTAAGCATCTGGATTATGAATTGATAAAATTTTTTTTTTAAATTTTCATAGCCTATTGCTTCTAATACATATAAACCAAGAGGATTAATAAGAAAGTAGTGAGTGAACAATTAAAAAAAATGATGAATTTGGGGGGAGGAGAGATTATATGCTGGAAAATGAAAAATTGCCAAATAAATAAAGATTTAGTAGAAATAAACAAGAACTAAACATGGCATATTGTTATAATTGTTTGATTTGGAATTTAAAAATTACAACTAAGAAATTAATGCATTACTCATATAATATTGATATTACATTGTAGGTGAAATTTCCTGGCCTTGAAGAATTGAAAATTTCCGATGTAGGTGGCATCAAAGAGCTATGGAATTTGTCGGATGTTGAGGAAGAGGTTTCAACATTCCCAAAATTAGTTCATCTAGAAGTTGATAGTCTGCCGGAGATGAGGAGCATTTGGATGAGCAACGATGTTATTATACATCATATTTTTCAAAACTTAAAGAACTTAACAATTAAGGGGTGTCCAAATTTAGAAATATTATGTCCTTTTTCTGTGGCTGCAATCCTTGACCAACTTGAGACCCTGAATGTTGAATCCAATGAGAATATGAAAGAGATCATTGCAAAAGAAACTGGAGAGATGAAGAATGATGATACAGAGATGACCATACTTCCAAAGTTGCGAAATATTGAATTGCAGAGTCTATCCAATCTGAAATGTTTCTTTGGAGGGAGTATCAAACTTATATTCCCATCCCTTAAAAGCATCAATTGCAAAGATTTGAATGAAATGGTGGCATTTGTCAGTCCAGAAGATTCAGGTGCCCTATTCAGTGACAAGGTACACGGTTGATTATTATTTTCTTTTTATTTACTTTTTCACTTATTTTTTTAATACTAATATTAGCATTTTATGATACTTACAAATATATATCTTCATGCATGTTGGCAACGAAATTCCAAAGATGATAAACATAGAAAAAAGTTAATTAAATTTTTAGAAGTTAATAAATTAAGAAATCATTTTTCTACAATTTCATATAAAATTCAGTAAATATGATGCTCTTGATGTGTTACTTTTCTGTAATAATATGGTGATTACACTTAAATTATTTATGACATGATAATTGTTGCATGACTACGATCCAAAGAAAATCAAAAAAATAAAAAATTAAACAAAAAGTTGAGATGCTAAAATATGTTTAATAAAAGCAAGGGGGGAACCAAGCACACTGATCCAGTCGGCCTCACCCATGGGGCTTTGAAGGTAGGGCGGTTTTGAGGATGGCAAGCAGCGTGGGGGAGGCTCTGATGATGGTTGAGGTAGTTGCACGTTTATTTGTTTCATTTTTTAAACTTTACTTTCAATTTGTTTTAATTTTTTTAATATTATTTAAGTCTTTTAATATATGGGCATCATTAATTGTAAATCTACTCTGAAAATTACAAAGTGGAATACATTTTTAACTTTATTTTCAAATTATAAAAACACAGATATATATATTATATAAATATAATTCTGTAGATAAAGTAATTATAAATAAATTCAAAAATACTTTGAGAGTTTGGATATATTTTTAACTTACATATTTTTTACTACTAATTAATTAATGCTAGTTGAGGCAGTTGCATCAAAAGGCATGCAAATAAATTAGGACACAATGACAGCAAGTGAACTAAAATATCAATTTAGTATCCGGATTCTTGAATTAATAAATTTTTTATTTTAAATTTTTATAGCATATTACTTTTAATACATATAAACCAAGAGGATTAATAATAAAGTAGTGAGTGAATTATAAAAAAAAATGACGAATTTGGGGGGAGAAGAGATTACATGCTGAAAAATAAAAAATTACCAAATAAATAAAGGTTCGGTAGAAATAAACAAGAACAAGAAGTAAACAAGGCATATTGTCATAATTGTTTGATTTGAAATTTAAAAATTACAGCTAAGAAATTAATGCGTTACTCATATAATATTGATATTACATTGCAGGTGAAATTTCCTGGCCTTGAAGAATTGAGAATTTCCAATGTAGGTGGCATCAAGGAGCTGTGGAATTTGTCGTATGTTGAGGAAGAGGTTCCAACATTCCCAAGATTAGTTCATCTAGAAGTTGATAGTCTGCCGAAGATGAGGAGCATTTGGATGAGCAACGATATTATTATACATCATATTTTTCAAAACTTAAAGAACTTAACAGTTAAGCGGTGTCCAAATTTAGAAATATTGTGTCCCTTATCTGTGGTCGCAGTCCTTAAACAACTTGAGACTCTGAAAGTTAAACAAAATGAGAATATGAAAGAGATCATTGCAAAAGAAGTTGGAGGGATGAAGACTAATGACATAGAGATGACTATACTTCCCAAGTTGCGAAATATTGAATTGCAGAGTCTATCCAATTTTAAATGTTTCTTCGGAGGGAGTATCAAGCTTATATTCCCATCCCTTAAAAGCATCAATTGCAATGATTTGAATAAAATGGTGGCATTTGTCAGTCCAGAAGATTCAGGTGCCTTATTCAATGACAAGGTACACGGTTGATTATTATTTTCTTTTTATTTACTTTTTCACTTCTTATTTTTTTAATACTAATATTAGCATTTTATGATGCTTACAAATACATATCGTCATGCATATTGGCAACGAAATTCCAAAGATGATAAACATAGAAAAAAGTTAATTAATTTTTTAGAAGTTAATAAATTAATAAATCATTTTTCTGCAATTTCATATAAAATTCAGTAAATATGATGTTGCTGATATGTTATTTTTCTATAATAATATAGTGATTATACTTGAACAATTTATGACATGAGAATTATTGCGTGACTACAATCCGAAGAGAATTTAAAAAAACAATAAACAAAAAGTTGAGATGCTAAAATATGTGTTGCTTTGAGAAAATAAAAGCAATGGGAGACCAAACGCACCGATCTAGCCTGCCTCACCCATGGGGCCTTGAAGGCAGGGGGGTTTTGAGGATGGCAAGCAGCGTGGGGGAGGCTGCGATGATGGTTGAGACAATTGGACTTTTATCTGTTCTATTTATTAAACTTTACTTTCGATTTGTTTTAATTTTTTTTAATGTTATTTAAGTCTTTTAATATATGGGCATCATTAATTGTAAATCTATTCTAAAAATTGCAAAGTGGGATAGATTTTTAGCTTTATTTTCAAATTCAAAAAATACAGACATATATACTACAGAAATATAATTATATGGACAAAGGAATTATAAATATATTCAGAAATACTTTGAGAAGTTGGATGTATTTTTAGCTGATATATTTTTCACTACTAATTAATTAATTCTGTTTGAAGCAGTTGCATCAAAAGGTATGCAAATAAATTAGGACATAATGGCAGCAAGTAAACTAAAATATCAATTAAGCATCTGGATTATGAATTGATAAATTTTTTATTTTAAATTTTCATAGCATATTGCTTCTAATACATATAAACCAAGAGGATTAATAAGAAAGTAGTGAGTGAATAATAATAAAAAAAAATTGACGAATTTGGGGGGAGAAGAGATTACATGCTGGAAAATAAAAAATTGCCAAATAAATAAATGCTCAGTAGAAATAAATAAGAACTAAATAAGGTATATTGTTATAATTGTTTGATTTAGAATTTAAAAATTACAACTAAGAAATTAATACATTACTAATATAATATTGATATTACATTACAGGTGAAATTTCCTGGCCTTGAAGAATTGAGAATTTCCAATGTATGTGGCATCAAGGAGCTGTGGAATTTGTCGGATGTTGAGGAAGAGGTTCCAACATTCCCAAGATTAGTTCATCTAACAGTTGATAGACTACCGGAGATGAGGAGCATTTGGATGAGCAACGATGTTATTATACATCATATTTTTCAAAACTTAAAGAATTTAACAGTTACACAGTGTCCAAAATTAGAAATATTATGTCCCTTTTCTGTGGCCGCAACCTTTGAACAACTTGAGACCCTGAATGTTCAAGAAAATGAGAATATGAAAGAGATCATTGCAAAAGAAACCGGAGAGACGAAGAATAATAGCACAGAGATGATTATATTCCCCAAGTTGCAGAATATGAAATTGGAGATGCTACCCGATCTGAAATGTTTCTTCGGAGGGAGTATCAAGCTTGTATTCCCATCCCTCGAAATCATCAATTTCTCAAATTTGGGTAAAATGGTGACATTTGTCAGCACAGAATATCCAAGAAATTCAGATGCACTATTCAATGACAAGGTACCTAATATATATGCAGTATTAATTTTTAATATTCTATATTTTTTATTTTTTTGTGCTCATTTAATTTAGAGTATCGATTAAAAGAATCTACCGATATGTCTTTTTTTTATTTTGTTTAACATAGACAGTAAAAAATATTGGTATTCATGAAATATTACAAGATGGAAGTTATAGTCACTAGTAATTGACGAATTATTTTCTTCCAAATTTTAATAGTACGGCTAAAACTCGATAAGGCGTCAAATCTCCCTCCACAATAATTCTATCATAGAGCAAAGGTTAAAAAAGAATATACTAAAAAATTATCAAACTGAAAATCTATATTTAATTTCATTTAAATTTATAATTGTTTATTGTGAAATCTATAGTTACACATTTAATTAATTAATTATTCCCCTAATATGATGACTTGCATTTAAAGTCTAGCAATTTTCCTAATCTTAACAGCTCTCACACCAACCCTCTTCCTTCCCTTTTCTCTATACAATATTATTACTAATCTAAATGCTTGAAACACAAATTTTAATTTTAACCCTGTCAACGTCGAATGTCAAATAATCTACTCTCATTAGGATTTCAAAGCACAACTACGTCTTGCAAATATCTTATTTCAAATATTAGGTTACCCTATTAGAATGACACTACATAAACGTTATTATATGTAAAGACAATTTCTCCTGATTACTATTGCACATTAATCGATGGATGAATACATGTCATGAGATTAATCAATAATGTAGCACACATAGGTGTTGTGTGAAATTTTGTTTTCATAGGGTGAAATACTGTAACTCAAGAAATATCTCGTTTGAATTGTATAGAAAAAAATAAATAATTATTTATTTGATTTATTTTTTAAAAATTCATTTGACCTGATTAATTACATAAAAAGTATCAATTTATCTATAATCAATGCAGGTTGCTTTGCCGACTATAAAAAAGATCTACATGCATCATGTAAATGGACCGAAAGAGATATGGGGTAGCCACCTTGACGCTGGGTCATTCAACAAGCTAGAGAGTCTCACGGTATCTAATGTTGAAAAGGATACAAAAGTTTTTCATTAGATACAATCAAGCGGATAAAATCTAAAAGAACTTAATCTACACGTTTTCGAGCAATAGCCGGAGTTGATTGAGCGTATAGGATTTTACAATGATGGCGTTGAAAATTCAGCATTATTACTTCCTCAGTTGAAAAAACTTACAATGGACTTATTTCCTCTGTTGAAACGGATTCCATGGAGAGAGCTCGCACTCCAAAACCTACGTTACCTGAAAATATGGCATGCCAAGGATTTGACCTATTTATTTTCGGCTTCCGTAGGCAGAAGGTTGGTGAACCTTGAAGAACTTCACGTAAGTTATTGTTGGATGATGGAAGAAATAGTTGGGGGGGAATCGGGGGATACAAATACCGTTGAAGTCAATGTTGTATTCCCCCACCTAAAGATTCTAAGTCTTTGTGATTTACCAGCGCTTCGGAGTTTAAGTCCAGATAACGTCATAATAGAATTTCCATCAATTATAGAAGCGGCCTTTGTCAGATCTCAAAAATCAATTCTATTGGATTTACTCCAGAAGCTGCATCATGTGAAAGAACTTGAATTGGAGGGATGTGAAATTCCATTAGTATTATATGATCTCGAAGGACGTGCTTCCACAATTCTTCCTCGGCTAGCGAAGTTGACGCTGTCCAAAATGCCCAGATTGCAAATGATTCCGTGGAAGATTTTTCCAATTGAAAATCTGCATTTTTTAAAGATTTCCCAAATTGATGGGCTGAAGTTCCTTTTCCCAGCCTCCTTGGATAGTAAGGGATTTGCGCAACTTGAAGAAATTGACATATGGAGCTGCAAAGACATTGAACAAGTGCTTGCACAGGAAAGCACTGATGATACATCTAATAATACAGCTTCAACTACAATTATATTTCCTCGAATAAATTTCATAAAACTTTCTTATTTAAGAAGCTTACGCAGTTTCAGCTCTGAGAACTACAAAGACTTGGAATTTCCATCCTTGGTAGAAGTACAGATTTGGCAGTGTCCAATGATGGAAGTGTTTTCATATGGATCTCTCAACACGCCAAGGCTACGCAAAATCTCGACAAATGGGAGAGATAAAATAGAGCATCTTGATCTCAATGCGGTTATCAAAAACAGGTACGTAAAGTATTCTTATTAATAAACCTCTAATATATCATTTTCAATCCGCTTGCACCGTTATATAATATTTTTCTCCTTTTTGTTTTATTTTTTAAAAAATGAGTGGTTGCATCATGCAAGTATTAGGATTTTAGATGTTGCATGGGCAACCTTAAACACTGGCCTTGCACCTGCACCTGGACAAGTTATATATTGTCCACGAATTCCTCCACCTCTATAATTTGTACCATTGCTCATGAGGGGGCTAAATGACTGTTTTGCCATTGTTTCTTTTTTCCCCAAATCCAGGAGGAGGAGGAGGTTAGTGTCTACTCATGTATAGATATATTAATTTCAAAAACCACCCCAGCCTGGATATTAAGTAGAGTTAATCTAATTTTTTTATTCTCTTGTTGTTTGCTCATTTTTTATCCTCGTCATTATTTTCGTAGTGTATTTAATGATTAAATCATATATTTTTTTAAAAAAAAATTGTATTGGCTTATTTTCTGCAAAACTTATTTTGTTTAAGAATGCAAAAGAGATGCAAAATAGAGAGAGAAGCTGCAATACTGAAGGAGAAAAAACAAACAATAAAAAAAAGTGAGAATAGAGGAAATATAAAAAATTGAAGTTTTTAAAATTTCTTGAGGTCATTTAATACTCTGGATGAGGCATATTGATGCAGGAGCTAAAGATATACTTCCTTTATTTTACAATATCAGGGGTATCATTTGACTAGTCAAATATTTAAATCAATTATAACTATTTATTTTTTATGAATTATACTTAAATGGAATTTCTTTTTTCTTTATTTTGACATTTACAAATGTACAACATGGTTTTGCTATGCAGGAAAGAAGAAAAAATGAGATGGTTCTATCAAAGATACATTTGTGATTTATTTCATTAGAAATTATTAGTAATCTAAATTGATTTATAAATTTCTATGATCTTTTTCATGAAGAAACAAAACAAAGATAAAATTACCGAAATTAAATGTACACTAAAGGGTAACTGTAGCACAATCAGCCCTTAGTCCTTATGGATTCGTGTTTTACTATATTTCGAGTTTTATCTCGTTTTTTTTTTTTTTACTAATCATTAATTTCCTATGCCAATGAAAAAAAAATATTTATTTTGAATGTTTGGAGTCTTATCTTATTTTTATAATTACTCGATGTCATTTAATATTCTAGATGTGGCCTATTGCCGTTTATTTTTCATAAATTATACTTATATAAAATTTTTTTCTTTATTTTAGCACTTACAAATTCACAACACGACTTTGCTATGCAAAATAGAAGAAGACAAAATGTCGACCGATGAAGAAACAAAATTCATAGAAGAAGAGACAAGTCAAGGGTATCATTTGATTATTTAAGATCAACTATTTAAATGAATTATAGCCGTTTATTTTTCATAAATTATACTTACATGAAATTTTTTTCTTTATTTTGACACTTACAAATTCACAACACGGCTTTGCTATGCAGGATAGAAGAAGACGAAATGTCAAAAGATGCGGAAATAAAATTCACAGAAGGAGAGACAAGTCAAGGGTATCATTTGATTATTTAAGATAAACTATTTAAAAAAATTATAGCCGTTTATTTTTCATAAATTATACTTATATAATTTTTTTTATTTTGACACTTACAAATTCACAACACGGTCTTGCTATGCAGGATGAAAGAAAAGAAAATGCCGAAAGATGCAGAAACAAAATTCACAGAAGGAGAGACGAGTCAAGGGTATCATTTCACTATTTAAGATCAAATATTTAAATCAACTATAGTTGTTTATTTTTCATAAGTTATACTTATATGAAATTTTTTTCTTTATTTTGACACTTACAAATTCACAACATGGCTTTACTATGCAGGATAGAAGAAGACGAAATGTCAAAAGATGCAGAAACAAAATTCACAGAAGGAGAGACAAGTCAAGGGTATCATTTGATTATTTAAGATAAACTATTTAAAAAAATTATAGCCGTTTATTTTTTATAAATTATACTTATATAAATTTTTTTTATTTTGACACTTGCAAATTCACAACACGGTTTTGCAATGCAGGACAGAAGAAGAGAAAATGTTGGAAGATGCAGAAACAAAATTCATAGAAGGAGAGATAAGTCAAGGGTATCATTTTACTATTTAAGATCAAATATTTAAATCAACTATAGTTGTTTATTTTTCATAAATTATACTTATATGAAATTTTTTTTATTATTTTGACATCTACAAATGCACAACACGGCTTTTGCTATGCAGGATAAAAGAAGACGAAATGTTAAAAGATGCAGAAATAAAATTCACAGAAGGAGAGACAAGTCAAGGGTATCATTTGATTATTTAAGATCAACTATTTAAAAAAATTATAGCCGTTTATTTTTCATAAATTATACTTATATAATTTTTTTTTTATTTTGACACTTACAAATTCACAACACGGTTTTGCTATGCAGGATGAAAGAAAAGAAAATGTCGAAAGATGCAGCAACAAAATTCACACAAGGAGAGACAAGTCAAGGGTATCATTTTACTATTTAAAATCAAATATTTAAATCAACTATAGTTGTTTATTTTTCATAAATTATACTTATATAAAATTTTTTTCTTTATTTTGACACTTACAAATGCACAACACGGCTTTACTATACAGGATAGAAGAAGACGAAATGTCAAAAGATGTAGAAACAAAATTCACAGAAGGAGAGACAAGTCAATGGTATCATTTGATTATTTAATATCAACTATTTAAAAAAATTATAGCCGTTTATTTTTCATAAATTATACTTATATAAATTTTTTTTATTTTGATACTTACAAATTCGCAACACGGTTTTGCTATGCAGGATGAAAGAAAAAAAAATGTCGAAAGATGCAGAAATAAAATTCACAGAAGGAGAGACAAGTCAAGGGTATCATTTCACTATTTAAGATCAAATATTTAAATCAACTATAGTTATTTATTTTTCATAAGTTATACTTATATGAAATTTTTTTCTTTATTTTGACACTTACAAATTCACAACATGGCTTTACTATACAGGATAGAAGAAGGCGAAATGTCAAAAGATGCAGAAACAAAATTCACAGAAGGAGAGACAAGTCAAGGGTATCATTTGATTATTTAAGATAAACTATTTAAAAAAATTATAGCCATTTATTTTTTATAAATTATACTTATATAAATTTTTTTTATTTTGACACTTGCAAATTCACAACACGGTTTTGCAATGCAGGACAGAAGAAGAGAAAATGTTGGAAGATGCAGAAACAAAATTCATAGAAGGAGAGATAAGTCAAGGGTATCATTTTACTATTTAAGATCAAATATTTAAATCAACTATAGTTGTTTATTTTCATAAATTATACTTATATGAAATTTTTTTATTATTTTGACATCTACAAATGCACAACACGGCTTTTGCTATGCAGGATAGAAGAAGAAGAAATGTTAAAAGATGCAGAAATAAAATTCACAGAAGGAGAGACAAGTCAAGGGTATCATTTGATTATTTAAGATCAACTATTTAAAAAAATTATAGCCGTTTATTTTTCATAAATTATACTTATATAATTTTTTTTTATTTTGACACTTACAAATTCACAACACGATTTTGCTATGCAGGATGAAAGAAAAGAAAATGTCGAAAGATGCAGCAACAAAATTCACACAAGGAGAGACAAGTCAAGGGTATCATTTTACTATTTAAGATCAAATATTTAAATCAACTATAGTTGTTTATTTTTCATAAATTATACTTATATGAAATTTTTTTCTTTATTTTGACACTTACAAATGCACAACACGGCTTTACTATACAGGATAGAAGAAGACGAAATGTCAAAAGATGTAGAAACAAAATTCACAGAAGGAGAGACAAGTCAAGGGTATCATTTGATTATTTAATATCAACTATTTAAAAAAATTATAGCCGTTTATTTTTCATAAATTATACTTATATAAATTCTTTTATTTTGATACTTACAAAGTCGCAACACGGTTTTGCTATGCAGGATGAAAGAAAAAAAAATGTCGAAAGATGCAGAACAAAATTCACAGAAGGAGAGACAAGTCAAGGGTATCATTTCACTATTTAAGATCAAATATTTAAATCAACTATAGTTGTTTATTTTTCATAAATTATATTTATATGAAAATTTTTTTATTATTTTGACATTTACAAATGTACAACACGGCTTTACTATGCAGGATAGAAGAAGACAAAATGTCAAAAGATGCAGAAACAAAATTCACAGAAGAAGAGACAAGTCAAGGGTATCATTTGATTATTTAAGATAAACTATTTAAAAAAATTATAGCTGTTTATTTTTCATAAATTATACTTATATAAATTTTTTTTATTTTGACACTTACAAATTCACAATACGGTTTTGCTATGCAGGATGAAAGAAAAGAAAATGTCAAAAGATGCAGAAACAAAATTCACAGATGGAGAGACAAGTCAAGGGTACCATTTCACTATTTAAGATCAAATATTTAAATCAACTATAGTTGTTTATTTTTCATAAATTATACTTATATGAAATTTTTTTCTTTATTTTGACACTTACAAATTTACAACACGACTTTACTATACAGGATAGAAGTAGACACAGAAACAGAAGTTACAAGGTGGAGGCGCAAATTTGAGGTGTGTTTGTAATTTATTTAATTAGAAATTATTAGTTATGTGCACTGATTAATTATTCTATGTGAATTGTTTGTTGATTTTTTGTCTTTTTAAGGTTCACGTCCCGATATTTTTATTTAGGTTTTGATCAATAGATAAATAAACGAATAACTGAAATCATCGATTGAAAATTAAATTAATCAGACCTCGGGTCTCGGATGTGATAGCACTACCTGTCGTACCACAATAACTTTAACCCAATCTTCTAAAGCAACTCTAATGAAACCTTTACGTATTACTTAAATTCTTATCCAACACATGCTGCGCAACTCTGCCAAAATGATTGATCAAACAGCTAATTACATTGGGATTTTGTTATAATTAAATGTTATGCTCTCTTTAAAATATAAAAGATTGATATAAAATAATAGATTAAAATATTGTCAAATTATATCATTCACCACTTATAAAATAATATTAACCACTAGAAAGATAAAAGATTATAATGTCTAAGAATATCATAATGATACTAATTACAATGTAATAGCCTTTTTCGCTATTCCTTTTTATCAACATATCTGGTTAGTTTTAAATTACAATATTGCTGAAGAATAGGTAAGCATGCCATGTAAAAAATAACTTAACAAGTGAGTCCATACCAGGACATGGGTAGATTGGAAGTAAGAATATCAAATTCCAAGGACGTACTTACGTTATTAATAGAAGTGGGAAACAAGTTAAAAGTCATTAAAAGCTTGCTAGTAATTTCATATAAATAAATAAAAAAAATTATTTGTAGGGAGTTTGAACGAAAGAGATTGAAAAATTTATTTATATTACGATATTTTTAGATTTGTATTTGAAATATATTTGAGAATTTTATATTAGAGGATTTGGTGTATATTTGATTATTTTAGTCTGTTTATACTTGGATTATTATGTCATCTGAATTTGCATAGGTTTGATATTGTGATTGTATAATTTTGGATTGTCACTTTTTCTTATGGGTTTGAATTAAACAGGTTTATGATCAATATTTCGAGAATTGGACAGAATTATTTGGATTGATCCTTTATCCACTATTGAAAGCCTTGGTTATTATACTGATGATTTGGATTTTTATCAGGTCTGACTTAATTTTGATCATCATACTTAGGTTTTATTCTTTTAAGGGTAAACAAATTTTTATTCTAATTTAATTATTATTAAATTTTTACTTGCATTTCTGCAGAGCTTTCGAAATAGATGCAGATCCTAGCACCAAATCAAAGGCAAATTCAAACCCTTTGTTTAAAGGTAAATCAGGCAATTCTTTTAGAAAAATATTTTTAAATTTTTTGATTACTGGAATCTCCATAAAAGAGACATCATGGCTCCTAACATCAATAACATAAATAAGATAGGCTTTACTTCAAACTCTCGTTAACAGACACGTATGCAATGTAGAAATCAAACATGCCAACTCCTTCTCAGCACTTCATCGAAATTGAAAGGATTCATAACCCCAAATGCAAAACTAAACTTTCTTATAAAAACAAACAATGCTTGCGTGATAACATAACTACTTCATACTCAAAATAGCATCAAATTCATACATCTCTAATAAAATTAAATCTATAGGTAACTCATAATCGCTAACCCAATTAACACTCTAAGGATACGTAATATTTGCCACCAAAAACTTACCTACCGAAGTGGACACCACTAACATATAGTCTAAAATTTTAGGAAACGAACACAATTCATAAACAAATCGAGGGGTTATAAAAACATGCATAGACCCTAAATCAACGAGCAAATGCGCCAAATATTGAAATATTTATATATTATCTTCAACTACTGATAGATTTGCATGAGTATCTTTGATAATCGTTGCATAAGTCCTCCCAAAATTGTAGACTTTTGGCCCACATGTCTTAAAGGAAAAGCACATTCCTTTGCCATATGACCAACTTGGCCAATAATTGAAACAAAATCCGAATTACTCGTATAACGGTCGCCCTTCAAGGTACTTCCTAATATGCTTGCACACTGGCTTAGATTATTGTAGCTCAGTCGGTGATGATCGAATTTCAATAGACTTCCCCTTATCATGCGAGTTCACTTTCAAATAGAACTCTCATGATCTCGTGCCCCAGCTTCCACAACTCGCACTCCTCTCAAAAAACTTGGCTATCTCTTTCTCTTACCCAATAAGCAATGCTTGATTGAGCACTTTTCTATACATCTTCAAACACAAGGCACTAACTACCGTCGAATTGAGTCTTCCATACCATGAAAGAACTTCCTTGCCCTCATTGCTTCAACAGTAATCATATGCGGGGCAAAACAAACAGATTCTATAAATTTGGTATCATTCTCAACCAATGAACAACTTCATTGTCTCAATCGCACAAATGCATCCTCCTTTTGCTCCTAGATGTTTATTAGAAAGTATTTCTTATAAAATGCATAAAAAAAAAAAAAAATCCCATGAAATCTCCTTATTCTCTAAACCCAGAAACCTTCCTCTCAAGGAAGTGGAAATAGGTTGATAGTCAGATATTCAAACTTACACATATAGTTATGATTTATTCCATTTGAAAAGATCAGAACAAATGCCTTTTTAAGAAAGATAATTCGTATAGTAGCAAAATGATAATTCATTGGATTTTGAATTTCTTGGCATTGAAATATGTTCAAATAGGGAATGAGCTTTGAAGGGGCATGTAGAATTATTCGTTGCACTTGGAAGCTTCCTTTTGCAGTTAGCATTGAAACAAAAAGTGGACTACATGAGATGTGTAAGCCTCTGAGAGCTTCCACAATTAAACCAGTAGAGAAGCACGAGACATATCGCTATTCAGAAAGTCAACTGCAAAAGATATGATAGCTGAAGATTACACTATACTTATCTTGCTGCGAGTGAACTGCAAGAAAGACACGAGCCATAGAATTCTCAGCATGTGGTTATTGAAAGTGATTGTTGATTAGATGATTTTATTGAATACTTCTACATAGATTTTTAGATCTGTAATTGTTTAGTCATTGTTGGCTGTGGTTATGTTGTACTTTCCCTGTGATCCCTTCTGCTTATATAATACGAGTGATTAATGTATATATAATAATTTTGTTGATTTATCTTAGTTCACCTACTTTCCAAAAATAAGATTTTGCCATATTTTACTTAAGCCTTGATTCATTTAATGAAATATAAAAAACTACATATTTTGAGATGACATCTATCTATACATACGTGGCTCTCTAAATGATGCTTCTCCTATTGTGGAATTTGTCAAATGTATTTAGATTGTTAACCAACGTTGCCTAGTTCGGCAGAAAAATATTCTGACATTGAGTTTGATGAGAAGTTAATGTCTAACTAAATTAAATTATATATTACACAAAACATGTAAACGAATAAATGGTGCAAGGAGAAGAGAAAATAATTTTGAAATACAAGTAGCACAAAATAGAAAAAGAAAAGGATGAAGTACTCAGGTCATTCTTTTCTTGTCAATAAAGCCGATTCTAAATCTTCTTATCACGAATTTCTAACTCTGAGATCGTCTTTATCTCAAATCTCCTTTAACAATTGTATGATTTCTTTCAAACTGTTATAAATTCTTTATTTTGGAACCAATAAAATGTAAGGATGAACTGAATTTCGAATGAGTAAATAAATAAATAAAATAATGAAATACAATACAGTATCTTAGATAATAATAATATCAGTATAAATAAATTAATAATATAAGATAATCAATAATTACCCAAAATTCAACGACTTATTGTATCCACAACTCAAGAGCCACGTGACATTAATACAAAATAGATTCCACTGAATCCGAATATCAACAATGGTATAAGTTCATTCGAACGTATCTTAATAGATGTTCCAATTGTATGAGATGTTATAAAATTTTCTCAAATCTTATACATCAATATAAACTAATATCCACGCATCCACTTCCAACGGTTAGATAAATCCTTGATATACCGGTATTCACAAGTTTGATAAATGACTAACTCTATAATGTCATGATACTTGCCAGCTATAGTTTACAAGTACAAAACTCATTCCACATGAACCATATTCCACTTGCCGGGTAATTCAAAAAAAAAAACTCATATGTATCCCCATGATTTACTATGATATAAAATACTCATATCCATGATAAGTCAAACCAAACACATTTTCTCGGTACGCTATTCATCGTTGTACCATGCATATTGTTCATAAGATTATAAATATCCATCTAAAAGACCTCAATACTTGAAATATGAATTCAGTATTAGAAAAGAGTAGACAATACTAAGATGCTACAACCCCATATTAGATTAGATACCTTTATATTTTCATATGCACTTCTCAACTTAGCTATAAAGTGTCAAGAACATCTACGTATTCCCAACAAAGTTAACGAAAAAATTAACTATCGAAATTTATGAATAAAATTTAGGAATAATTAATTAACTGCTAGCCTTACACATTTACTTAAGTCTTCGGTCTATTCAAACATACAAACCCTAATATTAAAGCAAAAATTTAATTCTCATTTGTCATTTTAAGACAAAGCTTACAATAATCAACCTAATTGTGATATTTAATTTTACAAGATTTGTCACGTCCCGACACACAATACGCAGGTCAAAATAAAATTCACAATCAAAATAAAATAAAATAAAATAAATCATCAATAACCATAAAACCCAACATGAGAGTGACGGTCCAAATATAAATGGACCCAAATACTAAACAACCCACACATGACCTCAATGAATATAAATTCGAAGAATATAAAATATGACTTGATAATCATAAGTTAAAAAAGAAATATCTAACAAAATAACCGCAATGTATCGGTTTCCGAATATCGTAATTGCAAGTAATCAAAATAGTATAACCAAAATTAGGCTTAAGTATACTCGAAAAATTAGTATCGAAAGCTTAAAAAAGAATTCGCTCAGTGCCCGAGTGGCGCCGATAAGGATTGCAATTATATCACAGGGCGGTCGAACAAGGAAGAGGGTCCGGTCAATGCCATGTTGACCAGCCAAGGTAAAGTAAGGGAAATGTCCGGTCAACGTATACTGACTGACCAGGATAAGTTAAGTGGATAAATGACCGGTCAATGCCATGTTGACCAGCTAAAATGAATAGAGTGGGGGTTGCCCGATCAATGCCATATTGACCGGCTAAAATGGATTGAGAAATTGTCCGGTCAATGGATTGACCAGACAATATGCAAAAAAGACCAGTCGACAGCCTTGTAGCCAAATGACGAACGTCAAATTTACCTGTTCCATATTCTGATCAACGAATTGACTGGAATATATGCCGACTGCCCAAGTACCGTGTTGCCCCAAGTGCTCAGGTATCATAGATGTCCAAAGTAACCAGGCGATAGTGAGGAGATTGTCCGGTCAACGCATTGACCGGCTAAAATTGGAGCTGTTGCTGGCTACAGCAGTGGAGACGGGCTGCTTTAGCCGCTGTGGGAAGATAAGGTGCGTTAGCAGCCGTGGGTAGTTGAGTTACGTTAGCAGCCGTGGGAAGCCGTTGCTTCAGCAGCCAAAATAGCCGGTGACATAAAACAACAAAAATGACCGGTTGCTTGATGTATAAATGGCCGGTTACTTGAGGTATAAATCGACCAGCTGCTCGACGTGTAAATTAGCCGGTTGCAAAATGGTCAAAATAGCCTATCAACGAGTTGACCGGCCAAAGAGAAAAAATAGTTCAAAGCGCCCGGAACTTACCAGGTGTAGTGGCCGAGGACTCTTCGCATAGTAGCGACCAAGGACCGTCTCTACACTTAGAATTTTTGCGATAAAGTAGCTAAGCTGTGAAGCCGCTAGCTGCAGTAGTCACTAAGCACGGGGAGCTATTTGGCTCAACAGCTGGAAGCTGCCAGCTGCAGAAGCCACTAAGCACGGTCAGCTGTTTGAAGCTAGTAGATGTATGAAGCTGCAGAATTAGGTAGTAGTTGGAATCTCAAGCCGCCACTGATTTTGACTAAATTAGCTAATAATTAAGCGACATAACGAAGCATATTCAAAAGACAAATTAGATGATGATTCAGCCAATTTGGGGACACCCGACTATTAGCAGAATAAAGGAAATATGAGGTGTAAAATTGATAGATGAGTCACAGCACGACGTGTCTAAATGAACGATGACTCAGCAGCCCATCCCTACGCCTATATAAGGATGGGAAAGGGAGCTAAAGGGATAAGCAAGAGACTGGGAGGAAAAGAGAAAGAAGAGGAAAATAAGAAAGAAATAAAAAAGGAGTAAAGGGAAGATTAAAGACGGATGAAAAATAGGCAAAGGGAGAATAAGGGAGAAAGCAGAATAAAAGAAAAACAGAAGTAGAAGAAAAGTATGAGAAAAGCAAGAGACAATAAGGGAAAGGCAGTCAGCTAAATCTGGCAAGTGTACCCGATTTCCTCTTTCTATTAGTGCTGATTATTGATCTTTCTTTCAAGTATTATTGTTCTGATATTTGTCTAATGTTAAATCATATTATCAAGAAAATATAAAAAATACTCAGTTAACAAAACTCGACTGAGAACTAAAGCCATAACTCAGAGGCAGAACAAGCCTCTGTAAAACTGGGCCCATGAACAGTAAGAAGCCTTGCTAAAATGTTGCCCTGCAACTTAACATCCCACGGCTTTAATGGAAGAGCCGACTAAGTAGCCTGATGACCGACCAACACAGTAGTTGATCGGTTAAGAATTATTGACCGAATAGACCAAGACTCAAAAGTGAAGACTTGTTGACCGGGAGTTATCCAAAGTTAACAGAGTAGTGTAATAGTAACACACCGACGATTGAAAACATGATTAAAAATAGTAACAACCAATCCATAATGAATATGAATTTTGAACACATGCAAGAGTCACGGCTATGTCACTCAATTGAACAATGCATTGGTTTCTGTTTTCTCTGTTTTCTAATTGTATATTTGATATTATGAAAAATGATGTGAAAGTTTTCATATAAAGTGACATGCATAAGAAACTGGACTATAAAATAATTTCGGATAATATTTCCTAGCATGCCATTGAATGTTATAGTGAAAATTTAAGGATTACCCTGATCGTATATCCTAACCGCGTATTAGAGTGGATGATATCCTTGGCACACCTTGGGATATTACAAAAGAGAAACTCGAGGATCACCCTACATCCACGGGGGGGAACTTTTGGTGGCAATTGAATATGAGCCACGAATAATGGGTTATAAGAATACAAATTGACAACTAAATGTCAATGGAATATAAAATATGGCCTTAGATTGTGTAGTATATCACAATTCTTTCTTCAAGTGACTGCTTCGTTAGCTAGTAAGGCCTACTAGCTCCAGTCCCAAAATATGAATAATAAGTTAGAACTCAAATAGTAAAGAATTAAAGAATCATGCATCGTATTCCTATTATATCTGTATATGTTTATTTTGAGTATAAAATATGCATATTTTTACTTATTTGTATATTGCTGAGCACTTAACTCACTCACTTGTCTTTTTTTCCTAACCCCTTAGATGGAAAGAATAAGATGGTATCCGATGATTAGAGTGGCACAACGGAAGGTGACTAGGATAGGACAATAATGAATTGTAATTTTTGATGTAAAAAATGTACTTGGTCTCTTAATGAATAAATATGTATTTATAGTGCTTCCGCTAATGGTTATGGTTATTATTTACTCTTCCGCAGATTTTATGGTAATGAATTTTGGTCCATATTAGCATCTCTGAAGTAGCTGATGCCGTATTCAAATTATACGGGGTTGGATGAATCCTGTGCATCATAATGATATATTTATGGACTTGTATGTAGTATTCATGAACATTCCATTAAGATAATGGGGATGCGCTGGGCAGAATTACCGCGCCTAAGGTGTGCTCGAGCGCTCCCAAGGAGCGGGTTAGCAGAACCGCACGCTCGAGGCTCGCTCAACGAGCGCTCAAGCATGGTCCCATTGTAGCTTTGGCGCTCGATGGGTGCTCGAGAGCCGGTGTATTATAAAGCCGTAACGGCTCTTTCTCCATGTAAAAATTTTTCGGATATGAGAGAGAGGAGAGAGAGAGAGAACTCAAAGGAGAAGAGAGAAGAGGAGAAAATCAAAGCTTTCGATTCAATTCCGACCTGGAGCTAACTAGAGAAGTTGTAGATAGGGTTGAGGCAAGTACACACATACCTTTTTCTTTCTCTTTTTGCACTGTCCATCCTGATTTTCTTGGATTTTTTGTCCTGATAACCATCCATATTTTTATTTTTATATTACCTATGATTTGAGCATGCACATATATAAATTTCGTGTTCGATTTCTTAGTTTTGATTGGTTTTTCGCATGTGAAACATGAGCCCGGATGATTTTACTCACTTATTTTTGGGACATTTGTATAAATTGGCTCTATAATATGATTGCCTATACCTCAAACATATTAATTTAACAATTAAGTGTCCAATTTTGTAGTTTTATACGAAATTATGAAAGAGATTATTGCAACAGAAATTGGAGATATAAAAAGTAATGAGACAGAGATGACTATATTCCCCAAGTTGCGGAATATACATTGCAGAGCCTACCCAATCTGAAATATTTCTTTCGAGGGAGTATCAAACTTGTATTCCCATCCCTTAAAACATTGATTGCTATGCATTGGTAAAAATGGTGACATTTATCAGCTCTGAATATCCAGGAGATTCGGATACACTATTTAATGATAAGGTATATAATATATATGAAATATTAATTTTTAATATTCTATTTTTTTATTTTTTTGTGCTCATTTAATTTAGAGCATCAACTAAAAGAACCTACCTATATGTCTTTTATTATTTTGTTTAACATAGACGGTAAAAAATATTGGTATTCATGAAATATTATAATATGGAAGTTATAGTCACAAGTAATTGACGGATTATTTTCCTCCGAATTTTAATAGTACGGCTAAAACTCAACAAGGAGTCAAATCTCCCCCCAAAACAATCATTTCTTAAAGCAAAGGTTAAAAAAGAATATGCTGAATAAGCTAAGAGGAGATCAAGTTAAAGTTTTTATTCAATTTCATTTGCATTTATAACTGTGATGTAAAATCCATAGTTACACCCTTAATTAATTAGTTAATTATTCTCCTAATACGATGAGTTGTATTTAAAGTCTAGCAATTTTCCTAATCTTAACAGCTCTCACACCAACCCCCTTCATTCCCTTTTCTCTATACCACATTATTACTAATCTAAATACTTGAAATACAAATTTTAATTTTAACCATGTTAACGTCAAATGTCAAATAATCTACCCTCATTAGAATTTCAAAGCACAACTACGTCTTGCACATTATCTTATTTCAAATACTAGGTTAGTCTCTTAGGATAACACTACAAAAATATTGTTATATGTAAAGACAATTTCTCCTGATTACTATTGCACATTTTTTTGATGGGTGAATACATGTCATGAGATTAATCAATAATGTAGCACATGCAGGTGTTGTGACTCAAGAAATATCTAGTTTGAATTGTATAAAAATAAATAAATAATTTTTTATTTGATAATTTTTTATTTTTTTAAATTCGTTTGACCTAATTAATTAAATAAAAAATATCACTTTGTTAATAATAAATACAAGTTGCTTTGGCGGCAATAAAGCACATCATGATGAATGATGTGAACGTACCGCAAGAAATATGGGGTAGCCACCTTGACGTAGGGTCATTCAACGAATTAGAGAGTCTCAGTGTATTTAAAGCTAAAAAAGCTACAAAAGTTTTTCCATTGCATACAATCAAACAGATACAGAATCTAAAAGAACTCTATCTACAGTAATCTAAGTTAGCTGAGGAGTTTGTTGAGCATGTGGGGTTTTACAATGACGACGTTAAAAATTCAGCATTACTTCCTCAGTTGAAAGAACTTAAAATTGGGTCATTTCTTTTGTTGAAACGGATTCAATGGAAAGAGCTCGCCCTCCAAAACCTATGTTACCTGACAATATTTGGTGTCAAGGGTTTGACCTCTTTATTTCTGGCTTCCGTAGGCAAAAAGTTTGCGCAACTTGAAGAAATTGACATAGCAAGCTGTGAAGGCATTAAACAAGTGCTTGCACAGGAAAGCATTGAGGATACATCTAATAACGCAAATCCAATCAAAGTTGTATTGCCTCGTGTAAAAATCATAAAACTTTTTTACTTACAAAGGCTACGTAATTTCAACTCTGAGAAGTATAGAGACATGGAATTTCTATCCTTGAAAAAAGTGGAGATTCAGGAATGTCCAATGATGGATCTCTCAACACGCCAAGGATATGCGAAATCAAGACAGGTTGGAGAGATGAAAAAGAACATCTCGATCTCAACGCGGTTATTAAAAAAAGGTACGTAAAGTATTCTTATCAATAAGTTTTTGATATATCAATTTCAATCAGCTTGTACTGTTATGTAATATTTTTCTCCTTTTTGTTTTGTTTTTGAAAAATGAGTGGTGCAGTCATGCAAATATTGGGATTTTAGATGTTGCATGAGCAACCTTAAACACTGGCCTTGCACCTACACCTGGACAAGTTATATATTGTCCACAAATTCCTCCACCTCTATAATTTGTACCACTGCTCACTCGTGAGGGGGCTAAATGGCTATTTTGGCATTGTTTTTCTTTTTCCCCAAATGCAGGAGGAGGAGGAGGTTAGTGTCTTTTCATGTATAGATATATTAATTTCAAAAATCACCGAAAATGGATATTAAGTAGATTTAATCTAATTTTTTTATTCTCTTACTGTTTGCTCATTTTTTTTACCCTCCAATTATGGCTATTGTATTACACATTGTAATTGGATTTGAAATTTTGAAACATTTCTAACTATTGTTTAGGAACACTAAAACATGACCTTAAGCATGATTTTCTTTAGAATATTCTAATGTGGCAGCCAAAATTTGTGTTCCTGTTTTCATTTATTTTATTTTTGACTTAAAACAATAATTTGCTATATTTTCTAAGATGCATCATAATATTCTAAATTTTTTGTTAGTTTTTTAATAACCGTTGTTATATATATTTAATTTTTGTAGGTTTTATGAGAGCTCTCCCGATGCGGAAGAGTCTTTACGGTACCTAATCCCTGATTCGGATTATTAGTTTGTGTGTAATATTAAGCTCGTGGCCTTACTGGCTACATTACCTTGCTATTCAGTATTTGAGTGTGCTATTTATTTTTATAATGTCTTCGATATTTCTGAGATGATTATAATTTGAAAATTTATGATACTTTGTATTTGCTCTATCAGTGTACACAAACCATAAGATATGGGTTTATTATTTTCTAATTATTGTCTACTTTAATTATTATAAGTATAGTCTTTTTTACATTTTGGGAGATGCCTAATGTGGCAACCCGAGTCCATGTAATAACATGTTATCCGCTTTGGTCTGCGGATATACATGGAAATATATATGCGCATTCGTATGATTATTTGAATGTAATTACACATATCAATACCCATTAACACAACCGGATTTCCCAAATGAGATCCCACCATTTCCTTTTACTGTAAAACAAACCGTAGGGCTAAACAGAGCTCTGTTCTTTCGCCTTCCTACCAATTCCCACCGAAACAAGGAAAATACTCAACTTTCCTCCACCAACATGAAAAATAAGTATTTCGTTGTGTTAGCCCACTAAATTTCGCCCCCCAATTCATTGTGAAATCCTAAAAATATCAGATCTTTCCTCATCAGAGCCGTGCTCTTTTTTCCCCCAATTTTCACTTCACGCCCAAACACAAACGATTCCCACAAATCGATGCATGCAAACACAAATATTAGCATTAACATGAGGAATGTGAGTAATTGCAAGAAAAGGGACGAATTACTTGCCGGATTTTTCTTGTTTTCTTCGACGATTAACATCAGCGGCGGCAAGAAAGCAGCGGGAACCACACACACACGTCCCTGTTCTCTCTCGCTCTCTGTTACTCGATGGGCCGAAATGCAGAAGGAACAACGACGGGGATTTAAGGAAGACGTATAGGAACAGAAGGAAGAAAGAGGGAGAGAGGAGGGGAAGAATCGAGAGACTGGAGAGAGAGAGAGAGAGAGCCCGCAAATCCATCGGTCGCTGTCAATATCATTATTATTATTTTACACATTATATTAATATTTATATTACTAATTACACTAACTTAAATACATATATTACAGTAATTTTTAATATATTATTTTAAGACACCAAAAAAGTTACTACAGCTGAAAGATTATCAAAATATTTTTTTTGATATTTTCATAACTCTACGACATTTGATCCAAATGTGATATTAATCTAAGTTTATTTATAATTAATAGCATATTAATTATTTTTATTAATAATCAAATCAAATTAATAGTTTAATAAACGCAAATTAAAATACCATAGTACAACAATTATTTTTCCTTAAAAAATTTTACTCTCTAAATACGCATATAATATTTTAAATAAAATATGAATACTTATCTTTAATATTCACATTTAATCTTCATATCACTTCATTCTTACTATGATATTCTCATAAATTTCATATTATAAAAATAACTTTACTAAAAAAAAATCTTTAATTCAATATTCGCACGGATTATTCTTCAAAAGGTAAGTCATATTAAACCCAATTAAAACTACTTGTATCTTCTTCTGATCCATTACCACTCCATTAAAAATAGTGTCAGAGAAATGACACCATATCAATAAAAAATTAATATTTTATAAATTTAACAAATAATCATCTATTTTTTAGAGTCTGCAATGTAATTTTTTAAATGACTTTATAATTTTTAAAATTCTTTAAAAAAAATAAAATATTATTAATCAAAATTATCACAAACTAATCCAGATATGGCTAAAAAATCTAATTTATTATATCAATGAATGCTACATGTACATTAGTTAAACCAAAAGATATTATCAAAAATTATAATGTACCATTTTAAATATTTTTAGATTATTTATTTTATAAATATAAGTTATATAGTAATTATTGTGTTAATTTAGAAGAACATATGTTTAAAATAATAATAATAATAATAATAATAATAGTGATCAAAACAAAAAGAACCGAGAAAGAAAGAAAGAAGAAATAGGAAAGAAAGAGAAGTAATTATTGTGCTATTTTAAAAAGAAATACATTTAAAAAATTATGAAAAAAAAAATAATAAAATAATAATAATAATAATAATAATAATAATAATAATAATAATAATAATAATAATAGTGATCAAAACGAAAAGAACCGAGAAAGAAAGAAAGAGGAAATAAAGAGAAGATAGAAAGAGAGAGGAGATGAGTGATTTATTGCCAATGATATAGTGGAAAATCAACGTTGAGTTTGGAAACAAAGTGGACCTTAAACGTGACTTCCCTCCATGATATGCAATGAACAGTTGAGAGGAGGGGGATGCCTTGCGCTCGAGCCGAGAAACCATTGTCGTTGATGCTATCGTCAGGAAGAAAACTAAGAAATTGAAGTAAAACACTTCCTTACTTCCTACTAATGCCAGTTTTCCATGTGTATGTCGAGATTTGTAAAAAAAATAATAATAATTAAATACGGTCAAAATTTAGAATTTCAAAAAAAACAAGACTTCAACTCCTTGATCAAATATTTAAAAATTTTGAAAGTTTCACGATAAACTGGTGTACAAAATTTAATAAGTTGATAATATACAATCCTCGTTCTTCATGTAGGGAGAAAAATATTGAGAATTTTCTTATCTATCAATAAAAATCGAAAAAAGGCAAAAGAACAGAGCTTTTGCTCTGTTTATATGTTTGGCCATTTCTAGTAAACAAAAATATT
This sequence comes from Nepenthes gracilis, assembly GCA_033239525.1. NCBI lineage: Eukaryota > Viridiplantae > Streptophyta > Magnoliopsida > Caryophyllales > Nepenthaceae > Nepenthes > Nepenthes gracilis. Next base: position 92,612 of record BSYO01000045.1, on the reverse strand, counting down.
GTGTCACAACTCAAAAATATAATATATATAGGTCAAAAATAAAATCTAAAATAATATAGAATTTGGTTAATATGATCTTAAAACAAGTGAGTTATTTAACTTCGATCATGTAATTTTAAAATAGTATTCTTTGTACTAAGATAGAATGACCACTTTTTCTAGTAGGCTATATTTCTTGATATTTCAGCAAATCTATGAATGGACTAAATTATAACAAATAAAAATATAATAAATAAAGATACAAAAACAAACATGTGACAATCCAAAAGAAACCCAAAAATGGAGCCCAACCTCATCAGTGTTATACATGGACAGAGCTACTCCTCCATTTCTTGTAAAATTGAATACTTCCAACTCTATTTTCTTATATTTTCCTTCAAGTATTGCAAAATAAGCAATTTGCACAACCCTATGACTCTATAGACATTAGTAGAAATGTAAACTTTAAGTACATCATCAAGACATATAAATTTAATATACATGTAAATAATTTATGCTAAAGAGAAGGCTTACTCATGTATGGATTAGTTGAAGTCAGATGCCTAGATACCTACCATCACTCTTAAAATCACTGCGTCTAAATCATTTTAAAATAAACTCATACGACATACTCTACATATAGGTTGGTCTTTGTTGTAATATTTATGGACTTACATTCAATTTTGTGATTATAATTTGTTATTTTCTTAGAATTAATAACTTATCAGCTACAATTAAAACAAATAAAAATATTTTATAGGAAGCTACTTATAATATCCCCTGCTCATATGCCTTCCTCAAAATCTTTCTTTATTTATTTTATTGATAAATATTAAGATAAACTTTCTTATTAAATTATTTGAATGGCAAAATCTTCTAACCATACAAATTCGACTAGCAGAGATGCTTATCTAATGAGACCTACGCATCCAAAATTTCCAATTACGAGTGCTTGTGCATTTGAAAGTGTAGAGGGATTACATGATAAAGATAATTTTGACTGAAAATTCTAAATTGGAACCTCCTTTTATACATTCTAATGGAAATGTAATGAGTTTTATGTGGATTCATTAAGGCCTCAGTTCCTCGTTTTTTTTCACCCCATCCCATGCTGTTGCAAAGGAATGGCTAGGCATGGCTTGGAATCGATATATAATTGTGTAACGGTTGGATACCCTGTAAGTTTACTGCCCATATAGATAAAGGGACAAAGACTATTTACCCAGGAAATGGGTGAAGAAATGTAAATTTTTTCCACCATATAGATAGTGCTTGGATGGTGAATTTTTGGGAAGGCAAATTGATAGTGGCTTACCTGTCCATCACTTTGGTTATAGTGCTTTCTAAAACAATCTATTTCAGGATTTATCCTCATGTCAACTCAATTTATCTTCAATGAAAAAAGTCCATATTGCCTTTGAATTGACTGTGACATCTCATGAGAGAGGCCCAAAGTGTGAAATCCTCTATCAGGATTTTTTGGTTTGTAGAGATGAAACTCACAAAACTAATAATCTATAATTATAAAAAATATATTTATCACTAATTTTTTATTAAATAATATTATATTGCATGTGATTTCTTAACAATCATCCTAAAATCAAATCAACGTAAAATCTTACTTGGTTATAATGAATATATGTAGAACTAAATTATACTTACATTATTTGATATACTCTCACAGAATAAGTAAGCTGGCACACAATTCTTAAATAGCTGTTATACTTCAATGCAACTATAACCACGGAGGGGTAATGCTGATGGCATCTTTCAAGAAAACTCACTTCCACACAAACAATATGTCATCCCAAATGCGTGAAAGTACCAAATTCATACAATACAGTGCCATGAAATTCTATTTCTCTTTTTAAAAAAGCCAAAAAAAATAATTATAAATTAAAACAGATCAGATAAATCTCAAACCTCTAAAGCTTGCCAAGTCCTCTATCTCCAACAATAATACAGCTCAATGAAATAATATTAATTGATTCACATATTTTCTTACGAGGGTTTTTTCAATAGATCTTCATTAGCATATTGACCCGTTTACATGTAGATATCTCTTTTAAATTATAATAATATGAAATATTTGCAACATATATATACACATGTACTCAATATATATATATATATATACATATATAATCTTACACTTCTTGTCTAGCAGCCAAATTCACAACTTCAAAAGTGTCTGGATCAAGTTATACACCATATTTCTTCACGAGGTCTCCATTTGAGAAGTCACACAAAGGGATAAAAGTTGTTGACATGGAAGATACAGATAAATAGAGCATCTACCATTACCAACAAATAGAAAAAAGACAAGTAATTGAAGACAGTGCCCGTATTTGAGGTGTCCACCTTTTCTTGAGACTTTTTTTTCCTTTTTTTTTCAATTAAACAGCTTATTTACAATAATCTTTCGTATAATTATACTTATATTTCCGCACCAATCCTCTCTTCGGTGTTCACAAATGGGCTAAAGATTTACCAATCACAATGTAGTCATAAATTACTCCCATTTTACTATTATTATTTATTTATTTATTTCATTATTTGTAATGAATTGTGAATCAAGTCAAATAGACAGCGGTTTATTTTGTATAGTTATACTCAACTAATTTTTTATGTTAATTTTATACAATTGTTTAATTCTGCTCAGTTTTGAACAATTCAGGGCTAAAAATGCTCATGTAGCTCTTCATGTTAGGCCTACTATGAATTTTTAACTAAAAAACACGAATAAATTTAAATAGATAAGAGATCAGAAAATAAAATAAAAAACAGATTTTTAATTAAAAAACATGAATAAATTCAAACAGACAAGAAATCAAAAAAGAAAATAAGAAACGGAGGAAAAAGGACTATTTTCCATCCCCTACCCAAACTGCTACTGCCTCTAGTGGCCTCCCCTATGCTGGCATTGGTGGCACCCTCCCCTCCCCCTCCAAGTTTTTTCTGGGCATGAATTTTTCCAATCTCACCGGAAGTAGGCAACTGTATAAATCACAGTAGTCCAGCAAAAGTAACCACCTAGGCATTTCCGAGCCAGAATCATACCAATCTTAATGGAAATAGGCAATAGTAAATTGACACAAAAATGAACTAGTTGAGCATAAATTGACTTAGTAAGAGGAGGAATATATTGATACTCTACAATAAGTTTGATATAAATTTGATAATTTTACATGGAAAAAAGATAAAATTACTCAATGATAAACGAGGCTTCCTGCACGTTGCTCAATGTTTCAGCACATAATTTAATTTTGATGTAATAAACAGGTGACTTATAACCATGGAAACAAGCATGGGAGTAAGGAGGGTAATCAGTCCTATAAAAGTCAGCACAAGAAAATGGCAAATTAAAAGAATAATCAGTTGTTGGAGCCTGCAGCTCAGTAACAGCCAGAGGTAATAACAAATTAGCACAGGCATTGCAGCAAGGTTGCAAGTAATTTAGCAGCAAGCACCAACAAATGAAACCAAATAAACTGTAGATTGCGCACAAATAACATAGCACACTAGGAGGATTGTTAGGACACTATTACATAGCAGTTACAAGGCATTAGAAAAGTGAATGTAGTAGGAATTAAATATAAGAAGCTATATTTATTTGATTAGACAGTTGAGCATTGACAAAACTTAATTCTTGGCTCTCCTTCCTCTCATCTAAATCCTTCCCCTTTTTTTCTTCATCTGATCTCGTGATCTCCTTCTAATGATAATTTCATCCAATGGCAAGCTAACACATAAGGATAGTTCCATCATCAATTTCAAGAAAACATCAGCATGCTGCAAACCACCTGATCTGAACAACTTGATTTCCAGAATTCAATTAAACAGAAATTAGAGTAAAAAAGGAAGAGAAGAGCCATATATATATAAATTGTGGCTGAGAGACATGGCCAGAAGTTTATTATGGCCAAATAATTGGCCGATATGAAAGAATCGTTGCTGGCCATGAGGAGGGAGAGATGCACGAACAGCTAGGATTGGAAAGAAAGGGAAAAATTTGGGAGGAGAGGGGAGAGAGAAATAGCCTTTTCAAATAATTATGATGAAATAAAGTTTGGAGAAAGTATGCCTCCTCCCTCCCTCTCCTTATTATTATTATTATTATTATTACTATTATTATTTTGAAGTTTAAATATTATGATGACATATTTTTAAATTTACAACTAATATATATATATATATATATATAATTCATAGTGATTAGTTAATTTTTGTCACTAATTTTTTATCAATAAAAATAAATTTTCTTGTAGTAAATTTATATATGGGAGATTTTGAGTGTGGGTATGTATATACATATAATAATACGAATGATTGTGTATAAAATTGTATATATACATGTATGCACACATGAGTTATACATACATACATTATACATATATATAATAGGAGTATTGATGGGTAGGACCATAATTGGGCTGGCCCAAGAACCAAGCTTATTGAAGGGGGACAAGCCCAGGAAGAAATAGCCCACAGCGCGGCCTCGCGGTACAGTCAGGCAAAGATGCAATCGGCCCAGATGAGTTGACTCGAGACCGCCTGACAGAAAATGGGCAGCCAGCGCTGACCCATAAAAACCCCTCCAACTTACCATCCAGCAAACGATACTGCTCAACATGAGTACGTGATCGATTCTTGCAATAGTCTCTTAGGACAGCTCAACAGATGTTACTGGGTTATCGCCCAAGACAGCAAATCTTCCCAGAACGGCAGCAACAACTAATCAAATCTCCATTGAAGGCAATCATCACACGGAGATTGCCCCAACAAAGGAGGGCATATCCCCAGGCAGTCGAGGTTTCCAAACTCACCCACACACAATCGCGAAGACAGCTCAGCGAATCACCCGGGGCCACCAACAACTAGTCTTGGCGCCCAAGCAAGACTAAATCGCATCCAACATTAAAAATACCCCTTTACCTCTGCTAGAAGGGGACAGGAGCAATCCTCAACCTCAAAAGCCCAAGAAGATCAAAGAACTCTCTCGCTCTCTTAAGCCATTCACCCCCTGAGTGCACGCTCTCTCAAACACGTTCCCCGCCAAGCGCAATCGACGAAGCCAAGTCCTTGACTTCCACACTCAACCCCCGTTCGTGCATCTACGCATTGTTTGCATTCCTTCATCTTTTTTTCCTTCACAGAAAGATTTTTAATTTTAGCGTCAGATAAAATACAGGATAACGAATCCTCCCATCTTCTAACTTCTTGCTGATTTATTGTGGTGTGCAGGATCTAGATCGTTAAGAACAAAGATTGGACGCAATTCGACCTATTGGAATAGATCAAGTGACTCCCTAATCCATACAACAATCCAGATCCGATGACGTATTAGGTTTATACCTATATAAATAATTATAAGCATGTGATGTGTGTGTATAAATTTATGTACTTATATGGGTGATTGCAGTTATGTGTCAATGTGGATGAGTATATATATGTATCTAGAGGCATTTGTGTAGAGGTAGACAGGTGACGTATGTGTGTGCGCATATATGTGAATTTATATGGGTATGTGTATGAACAAATAACAGCAATCACCCATATATGTGTGTGCGCATATATGTGAATATATATATATATATATATATATATATATATATATTAGCTAGTCCCTTTTGAACAAATAATGAATGAATTCATCTTCAATTGTACATAATGTTTCCCAACCAGTTTCAATCCTAGAGTAATTTCAATCGATATGTTACTATTCTAAAAAGAAGGTTTAGTGTATGGGACCCTCACATTGTAGGAATTGGAGACATAGGTGTATAAAGTTTTGCCCTCTAAGAGACTATTTTTATTATTTAAAGCCACCAATGACCTCATGGTTACAATAAAACGACATCAGCAATACACCAAGGTTTATCCTAATAAGTTAATATGTCAAACTAAAGAATTTTATTTACAAAGTTAATACTTTTGAGGTTTGGTTCACGAAAAACATTCTTACAAACAGGTGGTGCAATTTTCAAGGTGGCTCTACAAATTGGACCATTTTACCTTTACCTAAGCTAACAGCATTAGATTAGTGCTTATATAATAGTATGATAGAACGGCTACCAATATTTCTCATAGGAATTATATCATAATAAATTGAGTAGTGACACACATATATGTACCTCGCTATGAGTACTTACATCAGGGGGAAGTCGAAAACTCTCTTAGGTGGAACCAGAAGCCAAAATGAAGTAGCAGCGCTTAGCACAATCCCTGAAAGGCCTTCTGGGATCCTTTATGCTCTTTTGCGTCATCACCCTCACATCATCAGCTCCACTACTGGGAAGGGCTGTCCATGTGTGAGTTGTTGAGGCACTCACTCTAGCATAGAAGCTTAACTCCATTCTCTTTGGAAGCTTCAGCATGCTTTTTCTTACCTTTGGACTTGTTATCACTGATTAATCCCACAGTAAAAAAATCAGTTGTAGTAGAATACAAGGGAAAGCAATGCGGGAGGTTCATCACTCTGCTGCAAGGACGATAAATTAACTATCGTTGACGGAGAAAAACTGATTACCTCTGACATCTTCAAATATTTGTTGCCATGGCACTTGCAAGATGCTTGCATTGCCGATCCAGCATAGCAACCCACACTCAAATGCAAGGCCAGAGTTGACCAGTAGTTTGTATAAGTTATGAACACCTCTATCATCTACTTCTATATGCTCAATCCATGTCACCTAATCAATCACAATTAGTTTTTTTTTTTTCAAAAAATGAGCCTAATTAGACATTGTAATTTCTCATTCTGCAGCATAAATCAGCAAATTTATGAACCATCACACACACACACACACACACACACATAAAATATTATATGAATAATGTTAAAGACCATACCATTTAGACAAATTCTATCACAACTTATGTCTTTTATACATACATACATATTATATGATGCGACATGGTACACCCGATAAATTTGTCTCAAATTTTTCATTTTACAGCTACCAACTTCATTGAACATGGACACAGCTTACCCATGACTCCCTTCAACTCCAATAACCTTGTCACATATTTGTCACTCAGTTTCTACACCTTCGAGACAGCGAAAATATAGTTTGGCAACATACTATTAAAATACACATGTCAAAGAGCTACATTGACAAGATTATAGTCACGAATGTATTTATTTACAATGCAAATGATTGATCCCAATAAAATCCGTTGCACAACCACTCAAATCTAATATCAGATTTTTGTGACCATCCAGGCCACCTGGTCACTTGATTTCTACCCATTCGAGAAGTCAAAATCGAGAACCAATAATCTACTATAAATCCACACACTGAATATATTAAAAATACTAATCACGAAAGTAAAAATGCAACTGTTTAATGTGTAAACAGACGAACTGAAAACCATTGCCAGAGCTGAAATGATGGCTTTCAGCGATTGTCAAAGCAATTTCAGCTATCGATTATCAACATCTCAGATATTGAAATCATGTTCTGCCAATTACAGATTATATTAAGTATGTTGTAGAATGAAAATGGCAACTGAGTAGGCACAAACATTGTGGTGATTCAAACCTTAAACATCACGTAGAAAATCTCAAAACTTAAAATTATTAATTATCTGTTATAATTGCAATATTATTCAATTAAATAACTACTAATTCATTAATGTATCATGTAAATATCCCAAAATAAAAACTATAAAAGATCACGAGTCGCAACCTGAAGTAAACTATCCAACTTCTGTCAATAATATATTTGGCCTATCTCATACTAAAAGATAACAACTAGCCTCCAAAATTCTCTATACCTGAAAGTTTAGCAGCATAAGTCAGATTCCCTACTAGCACTATTAAGCAACTAAATTTGAAGCCAACACAACACAATGATGAGTCAAATGTCCAATAAGTGCCAATAATAAAAAACGCATAATAAATAATAAATATTTCAGATATCAAAGATATAAAATCTAACTCTATCCAAAAAGTTACAATTCGTCCTAATTATGACTCAAAAGTAAAAACAAGATAAGTCAGACATGACCCTCATAGTACAAAGATAATAAGATTAACAAATAACAAACAAAAATCTCCTAGAACCCGGCGTCAAAAGATAAGCAGGGATTCACTGATCCGAATATCAGCGTGACCAATCTGAATATCAAATAACAATGAATACCATGGATTCCACTAAATTTGATTGTTAAGACCCAACACATGGATTATACTAAATACAACTTATGGATTTTACTGAATCCTGAATTAAAGATGAATAAATAATAACAAGATATTACAAAAAAACTCCTGGATCTTATTTTGCCACCGTAAACTAAAGCCCCTGATGGTTGGGACTTGCACGGGTTAATTGATACTCAAAAGTTTGACCTTCAACCAAGTTCATGGTCCATAGAGATTCTGCCTAATTAAGCATAGATGTTTCACCAGCGCGCTTACCATCTGACTCAACCAAGTACGGAAAATATCTCTATATGTTAAACCCAATATCTCCCGCCATAATATCCTCGATATCATACTCTACGATAGTCACATGACCATAAGCATCCCGCTACACTAGGCAATATAGCTCGTCACAAACATGATACGGAAATCAATATCGGATGACTATAAATTACACTATGGCGCCACTGATTTCATATTCTTTGATACCGTAGTATTTTCATATAATCTCCTTAATCTTGACCATAGGAAGCCAATAACCTAAATACTCACATAATCGAGTATAACGCAAAGAAAACTTTACAGTTACAATGATAGAACACGTGATCAAAACTAAACACAAAGAAGGTCATACGGGGAAATGAAAAGGATTTGGGGAAACTATATATATATTCAAATAATATCAACCCATTGGCCCACGACAGCCCACCTAGTCCTACGATTTCATACAATGCCACTAAACATTTATATCCACTATCAGACCAAAATTAATGTGGTTCCTTTGACATTTAAACATTCACACAATACATCACCACATACGTCGGTTCAATGGATTTTGATGGGTACACCGGAATATGGGCTGGCCCAAGGTCAACGGAGGCCCAAAAGGTATACCAAACCGCTTTCGATGAACTGAAACGGTACTTGGCCAACCCGCCGTTGTTGGTGTCACCTAAGGGCGGAGAAGAATTATATCTTTACTTGGCAGTGTCGGAGGCGTCCCTGAGTTTTGTCCTCGTGCGCCAGGACTCTGACGCCCAGCGGCCGGTCTACTACGTGAGTAAAACGTTGACCGGACCAGAGACCCGTTACTCACACGCAGAAAAATTAGCCTTGGCGCTAATATTCTCCGCGCGGAAGTTGAGGCCCTAGTTTCAGGCCCATCGGATAGTGGTCCTTACAGACATCACCAAAAAGCATCCTCCGTAAAACCAAACGTTTCGACGATTGGTAAAATGGGCTATCGAGTTGGGCGAGTTCGACATCGAATTCCGGTCCGTGCCCTCTGAAAGCACAGGCGCTGGCTGATTTCATTGTCGAGACTACAATCCCAGTCCTCGAGGAACAGCCGGAAGAAAGCACGGAACTGCTTGTCGGAGTTCCAGAATGAATACTTCACGTGGACGGATCGTCTACGGACACAGGCAGTAGTGTTGGAGTGGTCCTTACGACCCCGACGAGTTTGAGGTGAAATACTTTCTCAGGCTCAATTTTCCGACAACCGATAACGTTGCCGAACACGAGGCCCTGTTAGCCGGATTGCGGTTAGCCAATGAGTGCTCTGCCAAGAGGCTGGCAGTTTACAGCGACTCCGAACTAATCGTTAACCAGGTTAACGGAGGCTTTGAGGCGAATAACCCACTCTTGGCCAAGTATTTGGCTAAAGCAAGGGAGGCCGCTCAGGGTTTCGACAAACTAACCCTGGTTCACGTTTCCAGAACCGAAAACTGGAAGGCGGACTAGCTGGCTAAAGCCGCTGGAGCCGAAAATCAGAAACAGTATACGAGGGATATGCGGGAGGTCCTAGACGCTCCCAGCATTGAGAAGCAAGAAGCCATGCAAATTTTCGAAGAGAAAAACTGGATGACGCCTTTCTTAAACTATCTGGCCGACGGATCATTGCCAGAGGACGTGGAGAAGGCCAAACGGGTCGAGAAGACAGCCGGCTGGTATGCTGTGATTGACAGACGGTTGTACCGACGTGGCTACTCGACTCCATACCTCCGCTGTCTAACTCCCAAGGAGGCTAACTACGCTTTAAGCGAAGCCCACCTCGGGAACTGCAGGTCGCATATTGGCGGAAAAAACTTGACCTTCAAGGTCATGCGTCAGGGCTATTACTGGCCCTCGATGAAGAAAGACGCGCTAGAGTTCGTGAAAAATGTAAAAGCTGCCAGCTTCACAGCAACCTTCACTGCCAGCCATCCGCAAATCTGAAGGCCCTTTAGGCCCCTTGGCCCTTCGAGCAATGGGGGCTCGATCTCCTCGGCCCATTTCTCATTGCCACGAGGCAAAGAAAATTCATCATCGTGGGCATCGACTACTTCACCAAATGGGTCAAGTCGTCCCACTTAAGCTAATGCAATGCAACGCCCGGAATTCCTTCGCCAACATCGCCTATAGATTCGGCGTCCCCGAGGTTATTGTGACCGACAATGGGACCCAATTATCTGAAAAACGCTTCACCAAGTATTGTACCAGCCTTGGCATCAAGCTGGTCCACACTTCGGTAACGTACCCCCAAGCAAACGGATAGGTGAAGGTGACAAACCGAACGCTACTCCACGGGTTAAAGACTAAGCTAGAGAACGCAGAGGGCTCCTAGGCGGACGAGCTCTCTTCCGTTCTTTGGTCTTATCGAACAACCTTGAAGGAACCGACGCGCGAGACACTCTTCAGCCTTTGTTACGGGACTGAGGCGGTAATCCCGATCGAAATCGGGCTTCCAAGTCTCAAGGTGGAGTCTTTTGACCCACAGATTAACTCCCAAAAAATCAGGGAGCACTTAAACTTGTTAGAAGAAGCCCATGACGCTGCCAGAGTACGGACAGCAGCCTACCAATATCGGATTGCTCGATACTATAACAAAAAAGTTAAGGTGCGGCAATTTGATGTGGGGGACTTGGTCCTACGAGGCGTCGAGGCCACAGGCAAGCTAGCCGGCCGTAACAATCTCTCCCTTAATTGGGAAGGGCCTTTCCTTGTTTCCGCTGTACTGCGAAACGGAATTTACAAACTCCGGAGCCAGGACGGAAAACTGGTTCCGCGAAGGTGGAACGCCATCCACCTCAAACGATACTTCCAGTAACGGAGACAGGTACACATTTGCATTATTGTTTACATTTGCTTGCTTGTTTTGATTTTGTGAAAAATAAGTGTTTACTTAGCATCCTTCTAATGTGCATGTATATGTGTTTTCTTTGCAGGTTACCCGACCTAGACTGCCCCTAAGTCGGGAGGGTCTTCACCCTCTCGTTAAACCCTGGTCATCCAGGCAGCCCATAAGACGTCAAACTTGAACCTCGGTCATCTGAGCGGCCCATTAGCAGTCGTATCTAAACCCTGGTCATCCAGGTGGCCCATGAGTGGTCTATTCTACACCCTGGTCATCCAGGTGGCCCGTAAGCGGCCTAATATAAACCTCGGTTATCCGAGCGGCCCATTAGCAGTTGTACTAAATTTTGGTCATCCAAGTGGCCCGATAGCGATCAAAACCTTAGGGGGCTTATGCAGCATACGCAACAACCTCCTCTACGAGGAGATAGCGGGATCAGTTAGCAACGGTCGAAGGAAGAAGCATCCTTCTCTGACGTTGGCCGTCCAAGTCATCGGTTGGACAGTGCCACCAGGTTGGATAACACAATCGCCTGCCAAGCCTAAGAACATAGCTTCCTAGGCAGCCAAACAACATCAACTGGCCAACTCAGTTGGCCGCCCGATACAACAAAGCATACAGACGTAAGCAATGAAAATAAATGGACACAGAATTGCAAGAATTTTCATTTCATTGCTCTGAATATGTTACAAAATTACATAAGTACAAACAGGAAAAGGCTAAGGAGGCGGCGGCCGCCTCTGACTGTTCCAGGGCTCCCCCACAAGGTCGTCCTTATGCTGCGCCCCACGGTTTCCTAAATGAAGGTACTCAACAGGGAAGTTAGGGTCAATCAGCCTCACAAGACGCCGACAGACCTGGACCCCCTCAAACATCCGTGCGTGCAGCATACCCTCGACCTCGTGGGGGCGAATCCGGAGACCTAGCTCATTCTCCAGAGTGGATATTCGATCTGCAAGCCGTTTCTTGCTTGCTTTGCTTCGATCCTCCTCTCCTTTAAAACAAGCATTCTTAGGTCTCAAGCTGGCAATCTCCGTTTCCATTCCTGCCAGGACAGCCTCGAGGGTAGCAGTCTCCTTGCGATGCTCCCCTGCTAAAGCGGCCAGTTTGGCATCCAGCCAGGCGATCTCCGCCTCCCTATCTACCAGCGCCTTATCGCACTGCTCCACCACCTTAAAAAAAGCGGAGGCCACCTTGACAACTACGCACGTAAAACGAGAAAGGGCAAGTCAGAAATCTGGAAAGGGTAAAGTACGAGGAACCAATCACCACGATTCATACCTCCCAATATCTCCTCGCGGGCCTCACAGGCCTGTCCTCTAGATCTGGCCCAGGTGGCGATGGACCAGGAGCATCCTCTCGAGCCGAGCTCGTAGCTCCCTCCTCTAAAATGCGCTCCAAGAGATCATCAGACTCATCCACGGCAGCTGCAGGATCCTCAAATGCAGCTTCTAGAGCAGCTGCCGGAGGATCGAGCTCCACTGTTGGCTCCGCAGCAGAAGTCTGCACGACTGGGGAGCAAACGGACGGCTCCCGCGCCCGCCGCCGACTCGCAAGATGGCTCCTCAAAAGGCTCCACCAATACAGCACCAAGAACCACTTGCGGCGCAGGCTGCGCCAAGATGACTCCTGAATCCACTGGCCAATCCTCATGGGTCTTCTCCAAGCCCACAGTGCTGCCAGGAACGCTGCAGATCCCGGCAGTCACGTAGTCAATGAGGGACGACGACGACGAGGGCGTCTCCAGCACCTTTTCTTGCAGCGGGCCAATAAACCCTTCGTCTGTATGCCGCATACGGATGATAATACCCTTGAAATCCTCTGAATTCATCATCCTCACGGGCGGCGTGGGTTTTTGAACTGGGGATAGCGGACCCCAGGTCACCTTCTTACTCTCCTCCTGGGAAACCAAAAAATCCCGATTGAACTCGTCGAGGTTCTCCTTCATTGACTTAATTAACCACTCCTGGGCCGCCGTCTCCACCACAGACGGCGTCCCCGCATATGCCTCCGGAACCTAGCTCCAGTCCTTTTGAAGGGGCCAGGCCGTTCCCACACTCACAAAAAAGAACCGATTCTTCCAGTTCTTCAGCGAGTCGTATATGACCTTATTTATCTTTAAGCCAGAACGGGGGACGAGCGATATCCACTCACCTCCTTGGTTTATTTTAAACAAAACCCTAACCGTAGACATCCTAAGCTTCTTACCATGCTTTCGAAGAAAAATACACATAGTGCAGAGATACCGAATAGTGTTGGCGTGAAGTTGAGCGATAGGTACTCGTAGAGCTTTCAAAAGAGACTCCAAGTCGTCCGGCAACGGGATAAGAAGGCCGCTCCTCAGGTGGGCCTCGTAGACTGTGATGTGCCCCGCCGGAGGAGCAAAAGCCCTGTCATTCCTTCCTGGGACTCTCCACGCGATTTCCTTTAGGACGTTAAACTCAGCACATAACGCTTTGACGTCACTCTCTCTCAGAACGGAAGCAATGTCTGTGACGGATGCCATGGCTTACTCGAAGGATTAGGGTTTCTGAAAGTTAGGAACAGAGAAGACGAAAGCTTGGAGGCGTAAAAGATTTTTCGAAGTGTGAACGGAAAACTTAGACGTCAAGCATGCGTTAAAACCCCTCATTAAGGACGCCATCAGTACTGCCATGTGTCAACTCCTTACTTGGATCTTCAAAAGGCAGATCTCTGACGTATTAATGGCCGGGATCTCAGCCCAACCAAAGGGAGACGCGTGTCTTCTTCTGGCCTGCAAACCAGCTGATGGCCACGCGTCAATCAAGCCTAGCAGGAAGTTCTCCGGAATTGACCAAAACAATCAACAGTTCCGGTCAACATCCTTCTCCAGAATTGACCAAGACGGTCAACAGTTCCGGTCAACCTCCTTCTCCGGAATTGACCAAGACGGTCAACACCCTTCTCCGGTCAACACCCTTCCGGTCAACAGGCAATTGGCATCAATCCTAAAAGGCAAGCTAGCCAAAGAATCATATAGGGATCACTCCTTCCAAAGAAGAAAGATCGCCCGCTCAACCATAAGTAAGCCTTGGAACTCTCATTCCAGGCACGCTCTCAGTTACCTACGCTTTCAGTGACTTACGCTCTCAATTATTGACGCTTTCTACTATGCAAACTCTAACTCAGGCTACTCAAAAAACCTAATGCATACAAGCGTGCCTCTCACTACCAAGCATCGCTCCCCACCTTCCAAATTCAAGAAGACAACCTTGTCTCCCTTTCATCCTAAAATATACACTCTCTCTCTCTCTTTTTCTCAAGTCTCACTTTCTAAACTTCTTGTTTTTCGAAAGATTTCTTGACTTCGCGTCGGAAAGTTTTTTTGTCGAATGACTTCCACGCCGACATACACCGACCTCCTGTTCTTTTTAGTGGTGTGCAGGATCCAGACTCAGGGAAAGGTGTCGGAACCAGGACAAGCGGATCAGCCTGAATCTGTTCGAAATTCGAATCCAAGGACGCATCATATTTAAATCAAATAATATTGCCATTACCAATTTACTAGACTAACTTCTAAGGCCATAAATAATATATTACTGACTAACATGACACCACCGAACAAAGGCCAACAATCATTTAAATTCCATCCCGACTAATTTTTTAAGATTCCAATCAAATAATCAGCACTATTAATGTTTTCCTATAACCTGCATGTAATCTAAAATATACATTTATACCTAGATACACATATATATTTCTAAATATAACATATACAAACTGTAAATGCCCTCCACACACACTTTAATTTATACTCTTAAGTAAATATCTATATATACATACGCACCGCATACTGTGAACACACGCACGCACACCCCCCCCCCCCAACCAATATATATATACATGCGCATGCGCGCACGTACGCACTGCCAGTTAACCCACACTGTCAATTTACACACGCGCGCACACACACACACAACCAATACTCACACACTGTCAGTTTACTCACACAACTACCGCCGACTAAATCTGTCATTTCTGCATAAACGTACACATAATATCCTTTTATATATATATATATATACATACATATACACACATGCCATGCTATACAAAAATATACTGATATTCACATACAGCCGCTGCCGCGCATTTACGCATACTGCTACCTGAAAATTCATATATAATACAACCCCCAGTACCTACCCACACGTATACGCAAATGGATGCCCATAATTTGTCTATACGTACCATCACAACCAAATATACATATCTATATAACCACATAACCACCGCCGTATACGTATCACATGCCACACAAGACGTTCCCAATTTGTTCCTCGCCATTTAGTTTTTTGTAAACCTCCCGGCCGACAAAAATTTTACAGTATTATAATCCTCACCGTTCACCCGATTTCCACCAGAATCACAACATATTACAACCCAAATATTACCATTAACAGGAAGGGAGTTGGGAAATTTTCAAGAGATGGAACGAGTTACTTGAAATTTTCTAAAATATAGAAGAATCACTTGTAATCGGTAAAACATGAATAATCATGCAATTAGAGGAGATAGGGGAAGTAAGAGGAGTCACTTGCCTGTTGGAAGCCTTGATACGCAATAGAGTAGTGAAAAACACGACTCGCTAGCGCACCAAATCTTTGACAGCGGTATTGACGACGGCCTACAAGCTTCTGGCAGCAGAGCTTCGCCTCCAATTTCTCAACGCTCGTTCAGCCCTTCTTCTATTATTTCTCTACAATCTCCCTCTGCTCTCCTTCTGAAACCGAAATTGGTAGTGGAAGCTTCCTCTCTCTCTCCAATGCCTATCGGTTCAGTGCTACCAGAGGAGGAGAAGGGTCATATAAATAGAAATTAGTGAGTGAAGACGCGACCATCATGTTGTTACGACTGAATAATTTAGCCAGTAATGGAGAATTCGTTTGTCGGCCATGACGAAGAATCGGCACGCGAGCGGTTGGGTTAACGGAGAGGAAATCAGTTTGTTGGAGAGGAGCTGCTGGAGAAGGGAAGGATCGAGAATGAAAAGCGTTGGTTGAGACCATGAGGATTGCTGGAAGAATTGAGAGAAAACGAAGGGCAGGTGAGAGAAAGGGACGAAGGGTTTGTTTCGAAGAAGGTGAACAGTAATCGAGAAGGGGTGGTTTTATCAATAATTCATTTACTTATTTTATTTATTTATTTATTTATTTTATATAATAATAATAATAATTATTATTATTATTATACTTTCTAATAGTATGATATTATAAGTTTAAATAATGTGTCTGAAAATAACATTGATATCTAAAATTGAAATATTTGATTGAAATCTAATTTGCTAATTTGCATAGAAAATAATTTTACTTTAAAAATATATCTCAGTTTATTAAAAATTAATTTGACCCACCTATAAAGTATTAACTTTAAAAAAAATTTATCTACTCAATTTAAATATTTTTATAGTTAATAATTATCACTAATTTTAATTTAAAATATCCAACCTAAGATATTAGGATATTACAAACATATTTTTAAAACATTATAATGGTCCGAATATTATTCAGAACCAATGTCTTTTTTCACCTTTAGGGACTGTTCATCACCTTCTCCCAACCAACGAAACTATTCACCCGATTGTATAATACTTTTTTTACGTGTATGAACATATTGAGACGAACTAAATTCCTAAATAACAACTTATCCTACTATATTTATAAAGTTTAATCATCAATCTAATGATAAATGATACAAAAATTATTGAGAAATGTGATGATTTTTCACTTGCTTGATTTTCATTTTTCGGCAATAACGGCGACAGTAGTAGCTTCTTCACGGCACAGAACAGCGGCGGCGACAACTGCAGCAATGACCGTCACGGCAGCAACTTACGGCAACAGCACACGTCCCGTACTCCCTCTCTCTCTCATTTATCTCAATCCCCCGACGGCACTTGGGCTGCTGATTCATTACACAACTAATGAAAGAAGAAGAAGAAATGTGGAGGCAACTGTGCGCGGGCTTGTGGGGGATTGAATTTGATTTTTAAGAATTTCAGGCGCGGCTGCCTAAAGGTTGGAGAAAAGGGCCTGAATTTGATTTTAATGGCTGCCAAGGGTCGGAGACGGAGGAGGGGATGAATGCACAGTAATTGTTGTCCAGATAATGGACCGTTTGGGAGAAATTTGTTTTCCTTTTTTAGTAAGTAAATTTATTTAATTATATTTTTAATATAAATGTTATCTATATAAATACTTAACAATATTATTATTACAATATGATTTAATTATCACTTCACAAACTTGAAAATAATTATTGTCTATCAGTAAAAAAAATTATAAAATTATCTTTTCAATACTCTCGTAGATTTAACACATCTGATTTCGATATACAATTAGTTTAAACTCAACTATAATTAATAGGATATTGATTATTGTTATTATTAATCTCTTAAATTAAATTTTTAATTTATTCAGATTAAAAAATCAAATTAAAACATGGAAAAGTATCAAATTTTGTCATACTTGTCGTCTTAAGGAAAACATTGCAAAGATGTTAAATAGCAATCCAGTGTTCAGCTAATTGATTTGATACAGTCTTGATGCGTCCTTAGATCCAAATTTTGAATAGATTCGGGCTGATCCGCTTGTCCTGATTTCGGCACCATTTCCTAAGTTTGGATCCTACACACCACTAAAAAGAACGGGAGGTCAGCGTGTTAGCAGAAAGTTGTCCCACCGAAAACACTCCGACGCTCAAATCAATAAATAGCCTTCGAAATACAATAACGTTTCTGAAACTGAGAATTGAGAAAAAGAGAGAGTGTGTGTGTTTCCATATGAAAGAGAGACAAAGCTGTTTTCTTGAATCTGAATAGTGAGGGGCAGTAAAGGGCCGCCAGAAGCGCGTTTGTATGCCTTGAGTTTTTGAGTGACAGCGGAAAATAGAGAAGTGCAAGTCTGTGTCGTTGTGGGCGTTGTATTAGCAATAGCTTGCGTGAGTAGCCTTAGTAAGAGTTTACGTAACAAAAAGCGTAAGTAATTGAGAGCGTAAGTAACTGAGAGCGTGCCTGGAAGGAGGATTCCAAGGCTTATTTATGATTGAGAGGGTGATCTTCCTCCTTTGGAAGAAGTGATCCCCTCGTGATTCTTGGTTAGCCTGCCTTTCAGAACTGATGCCAGTTGCCAAATGGATTAAGATAGTTTCCTTCCACAGCGGTCAGCGACTTTTCAAATTGTTCACATTCTTTCTGTTTTTTTTACCGTTGGAGCGCCCCAATTGGTAAGAGATTGAAAAAATCTGGTGCCTTCCTTACGAGAAAGACGCTGATTTTATCAATATCAGTTTTGGAAGCCAGCAGAGATCGTGGAAATCGCTAGGAGAGCCTTACTGGCCGTCTGATGGATCGTGGGCTTAAGTGGGCATGGCCCGTAAAAAACCTGTTATTTTTGGCCTGTTGCTACAGTGATTCCGGGCCAACGCCGAGTTGACCGTTTGTGTGCCCGTTAGCCGTCTTTCAGAGTTCATACGGTCAACGATGGTATTGACCATTTTGGACCTTTCAAGCTTTGGGCCTTCGCGCCCTGTTGGGCCGCTTTTACGTTGACCGTTTGGCATACCTTTTTGGGCCTCCGTTGACATAGGCCCGCCCATATTCCAGCGTACCCATCAAATCTATATTTTAAATTAGTACAAAATACTATTTTTATTTATGGATTATTAATATGAAAAAAATTTAACCATAGTTGTTTTTATCATTGAACAATTTTTTTTTAATAAAAAGGAGATTTTTCAAAAAAATATTATTAGTAGGTAAAAATATTATTAATAACAGTTACTGCTACTTACTTATTTATGCGATTATCAAAATTCTATCTATAAAAAGCAGTATGATGTTTTTATGAGTAATATCATGGAAGGCTCATATTTTAACATCCCATTCAAGATGGTATGTAAATATTTCTTTTCCTACATCTTGACAATAAAATAACAAAAAAGATAAAATTAAAATAAATAAATTTAAGAATCAATAATTAAGAACAAATTATTATTAAAATTTTGTAACACAAAGAAATGAGCCACTCGTGATGTTGCTCGTGAAGCAACAATATACTGCAGTTTATACACAAGTTGTGAATTTTTCAATTGAAAAAACTGCATATTGTAGATATAGTATTTTGAGAAACCTATATCTTTTCTACATCAAGTTAATAATTCTATGAATTAATTGTTCATGTAAATTCAGAGTGATGATGGATAAAACAACGATGGAATAAGGCTCATCCTCATTGTCAATGCATTTTTAAAAGGACCCCCTTCTTTTCACTTTTTATTTTTTGTTTATGATGCACTCTATCACGTATGGCTTTCCTTGTAAAGGATTTTTATTCTCAGGCCTTTATTTTTCTTTTTCTATCTTAGTCGTATTTCGCTTACCACTTATATTCGAAGTATTAGAATTTATAAAATTATTAATGGTATACTCACTCTTAAATTTAACAATAGCTTGAATTTACTCTTTGATTTTTTTTCTTTCACTCAAACCCTCACCCGAGATGATGATGAGCTAGGGGATTGGACATTGGTTGTGTAGAAAACTTTTCATTTTCATTAATACTCAACGCATGAGTTAATTGGATTGAACTTTTATAAATGTCATATAATATCATCATGTGTTGGGTAATGATGTGAATTTGATGTGCATTTATCTCAGTCTAATGTTGTATAAATTGTTATAACGTATCATTGAGTAATTTTTTATATTGAAATTAGTAAGTTGGCCGTGATAGTAAAATTTGTGGTGGAGGTGGAGTCGGTGCATGAAAGTATAAAGGGACTTGAAGTCTCTAATTTTTTTACCTGAAGTTTGGATGATTCCCTCATTTTAAATTGTGTGTGCATAAATAAAAATGTTTCCATTGAGAATGACATTAGCATGGCTCTCTAAAAGAAGATATGATATGGCTATGTATTAGACATCAAGAATTTTTATATTCTTATTAGATATTACATTCACTTTTTTATTTTTATATCTTCCAATTTTTTAGTAAAAACGATATTTCTAACTTTGACATCATTAAATTCTTCCATACTTATTGTGAAATATAGTAACTACTCTATTCTCATAACTAAGTATATGTGTGTGTGCAGTGTCCCATTGTTACGCACTTTTGGCCTAAATGATCAAAATGTTCACGCCTCATTTAGACTATTATCAAAGTATTTCCTTTGCATACCATTTTAATAAATTACGTATTTATAGTGATAATAAATTATAGAAAAAAATTAATTATTGGCCATACCTTAAAACAATGATGTTGACAAGTACTCAATAGTTCATTAAAATTTTTATAACATTGATAAACTATCTTATTATCTTTTTAGAAAAACTTATGATATGATATTTTAAGATTTTTGACTTACGAGTACGAATTATTTTTAAAATTTTTCATTGTACTCCTACTCATTTGAAGATAGATAGAGATTTTTAAAAAATGAAACAAAATCTTTACATTGTCTTTCAAGAAAAATTGGAACAATTTAAGATAGATGGTGTCCTCTATATAAATTTTATTAATAAACATTCAATATATTTTTTTCCAAAATATTTTATATGTTAATAGGAATTTTCAGAGTTTATTCTGTAAAATTGATATAGCAATTATATCCGATCGTCTGCGATCCGAATTTGAATGCATTCTGGATGATTCTCCCTTGGTTACTCTATTCCCCGAATTGAATCCTGCACACCACTAAACAAAGAACAAGAGGTTAGCGTGTTCGGCGGAAAGTTGTCCATTGAAAACACTCCAACGCTCAAGCAGAAACAGCCTTGATGTAAATGGGTATACAAAATGGTGGCACTCAAAAGTCAAAGCGCCAAGACGACGGTCAACACTCTAACTACCCAATTAAAAACGGGCCAACAAATTGTTAAGCCCGGGGGTGGTCAACTCAAATGCATGCTGAACTTAAACGCTGACCGTCGCCTTCACGATTGGGCACAAAGAAGCTTCATCTGCAATAATGAGCTTGACATACTCAGGCCCATAGCCCATCAGGCGGTTAACAGCTGATGTCCTTCACAAAGGCGGCCAACATGCACGCTGCCGGTCAACTCGAACGTTGACCGTCCGCGTTTTGTTCGTTGGGCCCTAATAAGCCCTTCTACAGTAACGCGCCTAACCCGTTTAGACCCACGAATCCTCAAAAGGCCAACAACGGCTTTCCAAAGATATTTCACGATCCCAACTGGCACCAAAAGGACATTGACAAGATTGAAGCCCTTCAAAGAAGGAAAGTGCCAGATCTTTTCAATTCTTTGCCAACCAAGGCACTCCAACGGTAATATGCTGAGGCCACCAGCATGGAGGCTAGTGATGGGTATACCAAAAATGGGCTGACCCCACAAAAGTTAAAGGCCCAATACGACGGTCAACACTCTAATGGCCCAATTGGAAAACGGGCCCAATAGCTGAAAAGCTTAGGGCGGTCAACTCTCAAACAGACGGTCAACTCAAACGTTGATCGCTCCGCTATCCCTCAGGCGCATTGGGCCCAAAGAAATGGGCTCGGCATACTGTGAGCCATAGCCCATCGGGACAAGTTAATACCGACGTCCTTCACAATGGCGGCCAACACGCACGCTACCGGTCAACTCGAATGTTGACCGTCCGCGTTTTGCTCGTTGGGCTCTAATAAGCCCTTCTATAGTAACGGGCCTAACCCGTTTAGACCCACGAATCCTCAAAAGGCCAACAATGACTTTCTAAAGATATTTCACGATCCCAACTGGCACCAAAAAGGACATTGACAAGATGGGGGCCCTTCAAAGAAGGAAAGCGCCAGATCTTCCCAATTCCTTACCAACCAAGGCACTCCAACGGTAATATGCTGAGGAGGAAATAAACCGACTTGGAAAATTGTTGGCGGCCTCACAAGGAAACAATCACGCCCACCTTGGCAACTGGTATTCTCTCTAGAAGGCAAGCAGCCAAGGTGGACAGAGGGGATCACGCCTTCCAAAGGAGGAAGATCGCCCTCTCAGCCACTAAATAAACCCTAGAATCATCATTCTAGGGAGGGATCGGATCTATACTTTCATTGATGCTTTCAGTGACACAACGCAAAAAAGGTTCTCAATCATGCTTTCTGAAAGTCAATTGAGTGCTCGAGAAATTGCGCTTCACCGCCACCTTCATCCTCCAAAAACCCTAAGGCAAAAGCGAGTCTTCACGATCATTTCTTCGCCTTCCCACCTCCCGATCCAAGACCTCACGCCTCTTACATCCGGGGTCAAACACTCTTACTCTTTTTTACTCTCTCAGTTTCGTTTTCTTCAAGATCTGCTTTTTCGATTTGCCACGGAGTGTTTTCGGTGGGATAATTTTTACGAACACGCCGACCTCTTATTCGTTTAGTGGTGTGCGGGATCCAACTCGGAGAACGGAGCCGGAACCAAGACAGGGGAATCATCCGAATCTGTTCAAAGTTCGGATCCAGAGATACATCAATATCATCACATGCAGGAGATTGAAAGTACTGTGGTATAAGCAATAGAATATACAAAGGTGTGCAATATAGGAATCATTAATGGTATCAAATGGAAATTATTTCTTTTATGTTTCCCAGTTTGCCTCATTGTGTGATGTGTGCAGTAAAATTATTCTTAGAATAAGGATAAATAAAATAAAATTCTACCCAAAAAAATAAATAAATAAATAATATAAGCGGATACCAGCTTTTCATTTTTTTTACTTTGATTAAAAGCTAGTCAATAAATTATATGTTTAAATATATATATATTGAAAAAGTCTAACTAAAATAATGACACAATGCAAAGAGCTTTTTTCAATTTATTTTTCTTTTTTTTAATACTTGACGTCGATAAAATGGAAAAAAATCTGAATTTTTTTTTACATTTTTTTGTTTTTTTAATTTTGTAAAAAATTTATGAAATCTAAATCAACGTGCGAAGTGGCAATTTTTTCTCCAAAGATTTCAGCTTTGAATATGTTTTTTGCATTGTGGGAAAAACAAAAAAGCTAAATTATCAAGAAAATAATAATAATAATAATAATAATAATAAATAATAATAATTTTTAAAAAGTTTTATTCTAAAAATTTGTAATATTTGTTTCTAAAGTTTTCAATAGCCTAACTAGATAAAAATATATGTAGTATTTGATGTATTTTCTTTTAAATTATCAGACGGATTAAAAATATAAATCGGATCTTTACATCTAGGGTGATCCGAACTTGATCCTCACGTAACATAACGCAAAATAAGATGTGAAATAATCGACGACTCACTTCGATATATCTTCCAACGTTTAAGTTTAGAATCTTTATATAAAAAAATCGGTAATGTAGAATAAAAGCCTTAACAAACGTGTGAGGGGACAGAGTATAGTGCACTCGATGGGAAGCGTATTTGAGGGAGAGAAATGCGCTTAGAGGAAAGCTTCTTAATAATATTTGTAATGTGGGTGGGTGGTCTGGTTTTCTCTTAACCTGACAATCAAACCATCGAATAATCGCTTAACCGAATGACAAGCTCACCTATTTGCTTGGATCGTTTGGCCCAACTAGACCGGTTAGGATGTTATTCGGATCTTGATTTTATCCATTCTACTTGTGGGCCCTCTTCGTTGGACAAATTGAATTTATCAATATTTTTTATTTTTTTAGTGTAATTTTTTTTTTTTTACTTACTTTGTTTTTTGTTTGTTACTTTTTTTCTTTGTTTGTGAGATCTAATTTAAGAAAATGAATAATAAACAAATGTTCTTTTTCAATTTGTTTTATTGATTTTTTACAAATTTTTTGTTTATTTTTTAGGCAAATAATAAAAATGGATAATCAAAAAAATTTAAATTAGTAAAAATAATCAGAACGAAATGAAGAAATTTGTAGGATTATTTTTTTAAAATTTTCTAATAATTACTTAAAGTTACGAAAAGTTTTTGATTTTTTTTGCAGTTTTTTTATTTTTTTAAAAAACTAATTATTATTTTTTAAATTATAAGCAAATAATAAAAAGAAAGATTAAATTTTCTTTTTAGATATCAGATTCTTACATTTAAGTTGTCCAAAAAAAGAATGTGATCTTTTCATTTTTTTCTGAATTACTTTGACATTGCAAAAATTGAAATATTTTCTTTGCTTTAGATTTGTTGATGCCTCGCCAGCCCAAAACCGCAGCAAGAAAGCTCAAAGAAGCATATTCAGCGCAGCCCAAAAGCGCCCACAAGCTACTATCAGGCAAACTCGTTTGCTTCCGAGCGCCACACCCTGGACGACGCCTGAGACCCATTTGGGACGTGACCACCAGAAAAGACCAAAATAACCCAGATGCCAGCCGGCCAACAAGACGCTCACGAACAACCAACCGCCTCGACACGCTGTGTACTGGGCAGTGCGCCTGCGCTCCCGAGCCATATCTATGCAGATCAAGACAGATCGCGACAGCGTCTCTCGTCACACAACAGATCCATTAGCTGGCGATAGTGGCGGCAACTCCCGATCACGCGCGCCACGCTGTCGTGTTCTCCTTACGCATCACGTCTCTATAAGTAATCAACTTCACAAAGAAGGATCCTTTGGCTCCTGATCTTCCTAACAAACTCTAGCAAAACCTTCCAGAGAAGAGAGAAAAGAGAGAAGTCATATTTCTTGCGTTGTAACATCCCGAGGGCGTTCAAGTTTCCGAGAGGCCCATCAATTGTATTTCTCTTCATCATAGTGAGATTTCTGACAAAGACGTCCACCATCGTGGTTTTTCACCCTTCGCCGCATTGAGGGTTTCCACGTGAATCAAGTGTTCATCCACTCCCACGCTTTCTTTCACTCGACTTACTCATTTTGTGTTGCTCCAACTCCGTCCGTCCCGCGCTTAGAAATCCCGTTAAGATTGGATTTAACGCACGGGTGAGTTAACCTGGACCTTGGCATGTAATATTTCGGATTCATTTGGATTATTTTAATATTAATTATAATTTTTGGTATTTTGATTTGGTGAAAATAATTTAAAATATCGTAAAATTTTGAAAACGATCGGAGGTGCGGAAAGGTCTCGGTGTGTGCCAGAATGTTGTCCAGGAGGCCGAGCTGGAATTAATACTAAAAGAAAGTTATATGCATATATATATATATATATATATATATATATATATATATATATATATAATAATAATAATAATAATAATAGTAATAATAATAATAATAATAATAATAATAATAATAATAATAATAATAATATAATAGTAAAAGAAAAAGAAAAACAAAAGAAAAAGAAGAGGAGAAAGTGCTCGGGGAGAGAGGGGAAAAAGAGGGGCGGCTAGGGTTTGCGCGAGGAAGAAGGAGGGGGAGGAGAAGAGGAGGAGGAGAAGGACGGCGACGGCGGCGGCGTCGCAGGTGAACGGTGGTCGATGGTGGTTGTGAGTGTGGCCGCGATTGTCACGGTGGTTATGATTGAAAGCGGCGGCGATGGGTCGAAATCGGCAGTTTTAAGAGTCGATGGTGGCCGTTCGGTCTTGTAGCGGCGACATTGGTGGTCGCGGTGGTGTGCGGTGCTCGTGGCTGAGGCTACGGTGGCGTGGTGCGAAGAAGAGAAGTTGTTCGATGGGAGAGAAATCGACGACGGTTCGCGAGAGAGAAATCGACGATCAGCGGCGAGGAGAGGTCGCGCGGAGAGAGGACGGAGGTCGACGGGAGGCGCTGACGATGGCGTGGTCGCCGGGAAGGCCGGCGAACGGTGGTTCGCATGGCAGAGGACCTGGGCAGATAGGGCGCGGGCAAGAGGCGCCTTGCGCAGAGAGGAGAAAGGGGAGGTCAGTGCGCGAGGGTGCATGGGCGGGAGAGAGAAATGCGATTCGAAAGTGCTTGGGACTTCCTTTCTTCAGATCTCATGAGATAACGTTAAAGCAAGTATCCCGTAACCCTATTCTGGTCCGATTTAATTTCACGCATTTTGACTACGTGAGATTTTACTAATATTATGTATTTTTATATACCCTAATTTATCAATCGTGTACATGCATGTATATTTTATCAACAATGTTTCAGGTTTGTACTGGTATTTATGATTAGGAGGGATTTTGGGCACTCTGACGATCTATATGTATGTTTGTGTATCCGTATATTGTGGAACCATGAACCAGGCCTTACACTAACCATGCATGCTGCCGGGTGGATTACTACGGGACCATGGTGGTCCGAGACCCTAGGGGTCGATTTGTGATCCGAGGCATTGGCTATTTAAGGCGCCGCTCCCGACGGAGGCTGCCCCGTGACGGGACGTATATGATTGGCTACTTCCGCCGTAAGGAAGGTTGAGGCTACCAGCCGTAAGGAAGATATTTATAGAATGACTCCGCCCACCGTATGTGACCGGATTGAACCATCGTAAGGAATTGATTTTAAAACTAATATATTCGAACGTCCTAATATATAACTAAAATCAGGTTGCACCCAAAGTCACGGGTGATAAAAACATAAAGAGCAAGTTCCTAATCTATGAGAGGCAGTACATGGATGGCCTTGCCACCGGCCTAATTGTAGTCATCGATAGCCGTGGTTACCGAACGAGGTAACCCTTCCTCAAGTTGGTATCATTGATCTGTTCTCCGATTCGCATGCTTTGTATTTCTCATATATTTGGGGTGTACCGCGGACGGCGGTGCATGGTTCGCCCACCACGGGCGATAGGAATGTCTCACAGACGCATCGACGGATAAACTCTAACATGCTTTGATTTATGTTTTAGTTCCTTGATTTTCTCTTGATTTTCGCACATGAGTTTTAGATCCTGACGACGGATGTGTCCCCACGTGGATGTGGTGACGGCCGCGATTATGTAATGTGACCTCGGATCATATGATATTATATCGTCTACGAGATTTTATCTGATCGTGATTTATATGATTTTGTCCCTAGGGACGAGTTATTACTGACGACGATTTAGTATGAGACTCTCCCGCCTTCAGGATTTCACTTGATACATGGTGTTTTGTTTTTACGTGATTGTATGCGATATCCCTGCTTTCCGATTTCATGCTACCGTTTTGCTCGATTCTTGATACTTGGTTGAGCTCTAGGTTCACGTTTTCATATTTTATCCCTTCGACTAGTGGCATGGATACGCTGGCAGAGCTCCTGACGTGATCGGACTCGACATTCTTTCTTTGAAAGTGAAGATGTTATATTTGGTATATTTAAGGTCTCGAGGATATGTTATTGCTATTATTTATGGCCGGATGATGGCCTTGATCATTGTATACAAAATATTAGAGTTATTGTATTACGTGGATGAGTTGTTGTAAAATCGATACCTTCCTCATGTTATGGATAGCAGTCATGTATTATTTGTTCTGATTCATATCCGGTAAAGGATCTTGTGCGGAGTTTTATTTATTTTGGGTCCTACTTGTGTATGATTGTCACACTCGGGTTGGGTTATTGTGGTTGATAGAAATCTTATTATTGATTTTATTTTTGACTCGCGTATATCGGGTGGTCCCTGTCGTGACACAACATCAGCCCGTCATGGAAGCGGCGAAAGTCCGCTTTTCACATTTTCTACAAGTACCCAGCGACCCAAACTTCGAATCTCCCAATGGTGAACACAAGGGCGCAAGCCAGCGCAGCCCCTGAGAAGTGGCCTCGCAAGGGTGGTGCCCTAACCCTGTGGCCGGGGTTGAGGATCATCCCGACGAAAGTGGAGGGGCTAGGGCCGCCAAAGGGCCGGGCATGTCACGAACTCACACTCCGTTGCTCCAAAATCGACTACCTTGTTAGCGGCCCCGACAAAGGCCTTACAAGGTGAGGCGCCGCAAGTCTGGAACCCAGGAGGCGATCGCCGCGAAAGACCTCCCAACTGACGAGAACACTCGAGGACCCAGTGGCTTCCGGCGAGCAGAGCGCCACGAAGGGTCGAGAACCAACCAGTCCCTGGGTGCGGAGAAGCCCCAAAGACGCCATTCGGAGGCCCAACGAACCGCCGCGACCACGACGATCAAGAGGCGGTTTCCAGGAGATGCGCCCCAAGAGGAGCCCGCACTCAGGCCCAAGAGGGCCGCAGTTCGAGCCCTTATGAGTTAAGGCACTACCCGAACGCAGAGAAGGACGGCGCCCCACCTCGAATGGAGGCCAGCGGATCACCTTAACCATTTCGGGAGCACCGAGCCTCCGGGAGTTTGACGAGACAATCATGTGCCGCCATTCCTCCGACTCACAAAGGGGATGCACTGACATGGTTCTACTAATGCCCACGGACTCCATCCGCGATTTTGAGACTGGGCGATAGCTTTCCTGTCCCGGCTTGCCTCCGGCGAAGAGTGAAAAAGGCCACCCGCACCTCACTGAAATCAAACAGGGACCCAGGAGGGCTTGAGAGGATTCCTAGCGGTTTACCGCGGAGGCCAGCGCATCCCGGGAGGCCGGGCCGACGAGTGTTGAACGCCTTCCTCTTCCCTCCAAGGGGTGCTTTCTTAAAGCACCTCATACATAAAGGCCCGCAAACCTTTATAGAGGCCGAGACCGTGGCCGAGCTTACATCTCGCCGAAGAGGCCAACGACGCCAAAAGGCCCGAGAGGGACGAGCACCCCCACAGGAGGTCCGCGGAGGGAAAAAGGAAATCTCGAGACCATCATAGTCCCCTGACGCCAAAGAAGCACCATAAGGCCGAGCAGAGCTCGCAGAGCCACGGCCAATCCATCTCACGCCGCTGAACGACTCCCCTGCACTCAACGTCCTCATGCATCCGGGAGAAAAGTTTTTGAAGTGGCCCAGCAAATGAAGAACCCGGGTGTGGGGACCAATCGGCATCATGGACTTCCCACCGCGGTCATAAAGACGGAGGATTGCAGGACCACTGCGAGCGAGATCGGGGAGCCTCATCCGAGAGGACACCTCCCGCTTCCTTCGTAGGCCGGACAGCCTCGGGGCCCGAGGATGGTGGAGACGCAGCCCCAGGAACCGAAGTGGGCTGCGGGGGTCGCGAACATGATCTCGGTAGCAATTTGCGGGAGATGGGCGTGGACTTGCAGCGGCGAAGAGGCCAAGGACGGGGCTTAGAAGTGAAGACGATGTTATCTCTGTTTTAGTGAAAGGGGGACTAGATCATGTAATCTTCTCCTCACTCCGATCCCCCTGTTTCAAGACTTTCGTTTGAATGGAGCAAATGACTACCGGATTTAAACGAGTATTTGCTGATAATGGAAGCTCTCACTTTTGATGTATCTTGATGCTTTCTTCAAATTAGGGCTTAAGAAGAATCAAATGAAAGCGCGGAAGGGCCACTTTCGGGGCCGACAACGAGCAGATGCCGTCTGCTCAGTATCATCCACTGGAGGTAACCACGGGAACCTATCCGAGGACAAAGATCAAAAGTCCTCACCTTCCTCGGGCCGGGACCGCCCCTGGCCTATAATGCGATACTCGGACGACCTTTGCTTGCTGTTCAACGCATGACCTCCATCCCGCATCTCAAGATGAAGTTCCCCACCCCGCCATGGGGTGGAGAGGTTCTCGGAGACCCGGTCAACCGGACGGATGTGTTACTTGGCCTAGACCGAGGGTGGGTAACACTTCCACAAAATTACGGAAGACCTCGACCTCGGGACGAAGCAACACGGCCAACACGCTCACCGGAGAGCTGTGGTCCGAGTCCCGTTCAATCCCAGCGGATCAAGAGAAAATATGTCCAAATAGTGAGCTCACTCTCGGAGGCACTAAGGGACCAACTCGTCGATTTCTACGGAAAACTTCGGACGTGTTCGCACGGTCCCCCTGTGGACGCCCTGGGATCTCACCCGAGGTCATCGTCCACAAATTAAAGCGTCGACCCACAGTATAAGCCTGTTAGACGAAAGCGGAGAAACTATTCCACTTGAGAAGTTGGTGCCATCCGCGCAGAGGTCAAGAAACTCGGACGCCCGGATTCGTCCGAGAGGTCCAAGACCAACCGGTTGGTTAACGTCATTCATGGTGAAAAGAGCAATGGGAAGTGGAGAATGTGCGTGGACTTCACCGACTCAACAAGGCATGCCCCAAAGACAGACTTCTCATTTGCCGGGATTGACCATCTGTGGGACTTGACGTCCTACCATGAACTCTTAAGCTTCATGGATGCGCATCTGGGTACAACCAAATCAAAATGAGCCACCGAGGACTGAGGAGCACATCGGTCATGACGGACCAATGACATATTGTTATAAGGTAATGCCCTTTGGTCTCAAGAATGCAGGAGCAACTTATCAACGGCTCGTGAATAAGATGTTCAAAGACCGATGGCGAAACGGAAGTATATCGTTGACATACTCGTCAAGAAAGCCGGATGAGCACGATCACGTGAGGACTTGGTAGAGACCTTCCACGTGCTGGGAACCCATGGAATGAAGCTCAACCCCGTAAATTGCACGCGTTCGGTGTTGCCTCGGAAAATTCTTAGGCTACATCGTGTTACATCGCAGGGATTGAGGCAAATCGAGAAAAAATCCAAGCGATCCTCGAATATGCGTCTCCACAAACGCGGTGAAGGAGGCATGCCAGCCATCGGCGAGTGGCCACCCTCTCCCCGTTTCCTGGCAAATCGGTGAGAAGCACCCCCAATCTTCAAAGCGCTAAGAGGAACTAAACACGGGATTTTCGGTGGAATGATGATCATGAGGAAGCATTCCAAGGGACTCAAGAGCTACCTCTCGAGTCCGCCCCCTATTAGCTTCTCCTCACAGGCGAAGAGCTATACTTATACCTCTCAGAGTGTCCGACGCAAAGACTCGAGGCTCGGTATTAGTACGAGAGCGGCACGGCAAGCGGCCGGCCGTGTATTACGTCAAAAACTCTCGCCGGCGCTAAGACCGTGTATCCCGACGGAGAAGGTGGCTCAAGGCTGATGCTCTCCGCGAGGAAACTCGAGCCATACTTCCAAAGATGGTAATTATCATAACCGATCAACCTTTGAGAGCTATTTTCATAGAACCGAGATCTTGGCCGACATCAAGTGGGCCATCGAGTTGGGGGAATTTGACATTGAGTTAAAATGGCACCGAGACCTTAAAGGGACAAAAAGCTCGTGGACTTTCTCGAGACGACCCGCACCGCCCACTTGTGGACGAGACCAGACTACAACTGGACGAGTTCATGAGAACCTCCGCTTGACCTTGACGTGGATGGCTCCTCCATGAAGGACAGTGGAGCGGATTGTGTTACGCACATCCGAGGGATGGAGATAAAGTACTCGACGTTGGGATTCTCGGCCACAAACAATGTCGCGGAATACGAGGCGTTGCTAGCGGACTCAGGCTCGCGAATGCTCGGCCAGAGAGCTCGTCATCTATAGCGAACGAGGCCAAAGTATCTTTCCAAGGTCATTAATCAAGTCCACTAGCTTGTGTCAATACGAAGCAAGTTGTCCAAGTACCTTTCAAGGTCAAGGACATGATCGTGGGATTCAAGACGACCGACCTCGCCCACATCCAGCGGAGGAAAACGCAAAGCCGACATGCTCGCTCGAGCCGCGGCTTCGAGATCCCTGGCAGTATGCTAGGGGATGCGAGAAATCCCGGGCGAGTCCGGCAGATCAAGACCCCGAAAGGGAAGGTGACGCAGTCGCGACGAAAGCACCCGGGATGACTCCCTGCCGGGCTTTCGTCCGATGGCTCACCGCCCAGAACCCGAATGAGGCCAAGAAGATAAAGAAGATGGCTGGTTGTACACAATCAGAGATAAGTGCCGGCTGTATCGATGGGGATTCTCGGCTCCTCCTACTTGAGGTGTCTAACTCCGAGAAGAAGCGAATACGCCTGCAGAGGTGCATCTCGGAATAAATGGATCCCATGTCGAGGAAAGAATCTAGCCTTTAAGTTCATGAGGCAAGGATACTAATGGGGACTATGAAATACGACGCCATGGATTTCGTGCGCAAATGCGAGAGTGCCAACTTCACAAGAACATGAGCCATCGCCCCACCACGAACTCCCGCGCTGCAATCCCCGTGGCCGTTTCGCCCACCCGTGGGGCTCGACATCCTGGGCCATTTCTCTCGCCCTGATAAAGGAAATTCTCGATCGTGGAATCGGGACACTTCACCAAATGGGTGGAAGCGGTACCCACTGGCAATAACAGCAAACGCGACGGAGTTCCTCCGGCTGAACATCGTGTGCGGTTTCGAGTGCTCGAAAGTGCGCGATGGATAACGGACGCAATTCCTTCGAAAGCGGTTCACTAAGTACTGCGCAAGCACGAGGATCAACCCGTGCATACATCGCTGGCGCACCCGCAGGCCAACGGGCAGTGGAAGTGACAAACCACACGATCTTACACGGGTTAAGAACCAAACAATTATTCGAGGGCTCATGGGTCCATGACCGCGTCGATCCTCCGGTCATACAGCCACAACGCCACGAGCCCTGACAAGAGAGACCCTTTGACCTTTGCATGGGTCGAAGCCGCTATCCCAATAAAGTATGCCTTACTGCACGGGTTGGGTGCTTCACCAACTGATATGATAAAGGCTCAGAAAGCCTCGATGTCCTCGAGGAAGTCCGCGACTGTGCGAGACTTAGGGTAGCGACCTACCAACAACGGGTGGCCCGCTATTACAATAAGAAGGTGAAGGCGCGGCCGTTCGAGGCCTGGGGACCTCGTACTAAGAAGCGTGGAAGCCACGGAAAAAATAGTCGAAGGAACAAGCTCTCACCAAATCGGGAAGGGCCATTTTTGGTCTCGCTATCCTTCGAGAAGGAGCTTATAAGCTACGCACCCAGACGGGTGTGCGATACCCCAACCTAGAACGCCGCTCATCTAAGGAAATACTACTGTGACAAGCGGCCGCCTCCAACAAAACAAAACTCTGGCTGCAATCGAAGCGTCCTGCCAAGGCCCGAGGTCATAACAAAAACTTCAACGACTGAGCGGTCCCAGGCCGGGCCCTTGAGGTCATAACAAAAACTCTGGCCAGACCGAGCTTGTCCCTCAGAGGCGGTCCTGCAGGCCGCCCTTGAGGTCATAACAAAACTCCTGGCCAGGACCGAGCGGCCCTGCAGGCTCGGGCCCTCGAGGTCATAACAAAACTCGATCAGAAAAAAGGGGAGAGAAAAAGGCACTTGTGATAAAACTCAAGGATCTCTTTTATTCCATAAAAATACAATACAACGACGCAAAGGAGAAACAAAGTCTAGCCCGCCAAAATGCCCCGAGGCGGAGCGCCCGCAGGCGACTCTCCTATGGGACGAGGACCCGCCCCGCTCAAGTTCCTGGTTGACTGATGAACGAGGACCCGAGGAACTGCACCAAAGACTCGTGAAATGGCTTCCCCGAAGACCGTACACATCCACGAGGACGACGGCACCGCGTTATGGGATCCAACACAAGAATGGGAAATCAAAGGACGCAGACCCGCATCACCCTATGCTTGCATGATGGATGCCGCCCTGCAACTCGGCCTCCAAAGACAGAGCCATCTCATCTTCCGAGGTCCTTTCTGCGCCTCCTCGGCCTCGGATCCGCCCCTCAGAAACCATGTCGAACCTCTGAGAGCCTCAGGGCTTCCTCAGATGAAGCAAGTGCCGCACGAAGCTGCTGGATCTCTTCTTGGGCGGCCTTCAAAGACTCCGCCTCCTGTCGAGACCGAGCAATTTCACCCACCAGTCGGTTAAGGCCACCAATTAGATCCTGGAGCTGCAAAAAGAATCAAAGCCACTTAAATGCAGTTAGCAGAAATGGAGGCAAAGAATAAGGCAGCGAAGTACCTGAGAAATGATGGGATCCTCAGTGGGGGTGATCTCCCTTGGGACCTCGGGCACGAGTGGGCACTCTGCGCAGCGCCGCAGAACCTCAAGAATGGCCTCGGAGGGAAGGACCTTCCTGGGGGGGGGCTCCGCTACCTCCTCGGACGCCGATATGGGATCTCCAAGGCGCGCCACGCCTTCTCGCCGCCGAGAAGGTCAAAGATCTCCCAGCAACATCAACAATGACCTCCATCTCGCGAGGCCCTACCCACGTCAAGGTTGCCTCCTCCAAGGCACCAAAGGCCGCAGATCATCGGAAGGACGATCCGCCGAGACGAGGCAGGCCTCGGGATCGGACCCGATACCACGAGAAGGAGATGTCAAGACGACCTCGGGCTCCGCTATGACCGGGAGTCATCCCCGTGGCCTTCCCGACCACGGCTATGGCTACACTGTCATCCTCCGAGAAGACTCACCAAATACACTCGGAGGATCCTCGTGAGACCTCAATCAGCGGGCTCTTTTGGAGGCCGCCGAGGGTTCCCCGAATCACGAGAGGACCCTCTCTTTTCCTCTCGCTTCTTCTTCTTTTTTTTTCGAAGAAGCGACGGCAGACCCGGATGGCACCACCTACTGGCTTCCACTGCTGGGGACAGCAGATATTCTTCTTCCCCGTCACGGGAGCCGCCTGTGTTCGCTAGCACTAAGTCCGTGACCTCCTCACCTCTTCTCGGGTTTGAACACTCTGAGCTGCACTTGCTAGCGACGTTTCCCCACAACACGGAGGAGAGCTCCCAGCCTCGCCACCTCGAGGAAGAAAAACCGTCCTTCCACCTTTGGTGGAATCCGGCTCACCGCTCATCTCGGCGAATCTCTGGGCTGGGTCATGGCGATCCACTCAAGAGTATGATTGAAGCGAAACATGATCTTCACCACGACCGCCTCGAGTCTTACTATGGCAAGCGGCCAAGACACACAAAAAAAACCAAATACTGATGGCGTGGCTAACTAACCTCGCGAGTGGGACAACCAACTCCTTCATCAGCGGCGAGCCTCAGAACAGGAAACGGCGTCCACTTTGAGGTGAACTTCGATACCGCAATGTAGCCGTCGGCGATCGGCCGCCTCTCTCTCAGCTTCCGAACCACCATCGAATCAAACGCTTAATGCTATATCACTGATCGACCGCTCGAGATATTGCAAGAGAAAGGGAAGAGGCAATATCTTTAACACCGGAGCTATGGCAAAGAAGCAAGGAAGAAAGCGCGTGGAAGGGTTTCTAAGAAAGCTAAGGGAAGAAAGAAGAAAACGCTAAGAATAATGAGGATACGACGAGGATTTAAAGAAATTTTCGAACAAGTGAAAAGGCGCTCTCATCACGACCGTCGACGTGTCAACTCCCATACGCAGCAAGAAGTATGTGCCTTAGGAGTTTCCTAGGCGACGTCCGCATCAATCACCTATCGCATTCAATGCTCCACGAGGAGGGGAAACGGCAAAGATAGGTTTCGTATTCACAAGAAGACCTCGAACGCCTTTCACGCTAGCGAAAGACGAGGACCGCGATCTATGACGACGAAAAGATGCTTGCAAGGGGTACGCCAAATGGCCGAGTCCTCGAACCGGCTGACATGGGGCTCGTGATGGGTCCTGGAACCCTAGGCCCAAAACCGGGCAGTAAGCCCGTGTTACACAGTAAAGGCAAGCCCAAAAGGCCCATGTTCTCTATCAAATTAAAACGGCCGGGCTCGTTTCGAGCGCTCACACTGGATTGGACGCCAGACCCGTTTCCGGCGGCGGACCACCTGAAGACCAAAATAACCTGGGGACGCCCCATTTCGCATACTACCACGAGCAACCAACTGGCCTCGACACGCCGTACTGCAGCCATGCGCCTGAAGAGAGCTCACCAGATCAAATATCCCCTCACACCCGCATCCACAGTGGTGGCGATGGTGGCATGCAACCCTGACGTGTCGGCGCCACGTGTCGTCTTCCTTATGGCATCACGTTCTCTATAAGTACCCAACTTCAGCTGCTGAAGAAGGATCCTTTGACTCCTGGATCTTCCTACCGAAACTCTAGCAAAAACCTTCCAGAGAAGAGAGAAAAGAGAGAAGTCATATTTCTTACGTTGTAACATCCTGAGGACGTTCAAGTTTTCGAGGCTTCCATTGTTGTATTTCCTCTTCATCATAGTGAGATTTCTTGGACAAAGACGCCCACCACCGTTTCTTTTTCCTTCGCCAGATTGAGGTTTTTCCACGTGAAAATCGAAATGCTCATCCACTCCCTGCTTTTTCTCTTCACTCGACTTCTACTTTTTGTATTGCCTCCAACTCGTTAAATCGTCGCACGCTTAGAAATCCGTCATCGATTTAACGATCTGGCCGAGAGTTAACCTGGACGCAATAGCTTTTATTTGCAATTTTTTAATTAAAAAAGTAGGTTTTAAATAAAATAATAAATTGATTTTTTTTTTAAATTTTGTAAGTGAATAATAAAGCAAAGGATTGATTTTTTTTTCCCTGATATATTTCTACCTTTTTTTTTACCTTGAAACAAATAAAAATAATAATAATATTTTTTTCCCTTGCATTTTTTTTTTGTTTTATTGCTTTTGTAAGTTTTTAAGCAAATAAAATAGAAAAAGATAGAAAGAATGAACTAAAAATAAAAAGCTTCTCCAAAAATTACCAAATTATATATAATATTAAAAATTTAGACGCATCAAATTTCTCCAAATATCAACAATTCTCTTCGGTGATAACGATACAAAAAACTTAAGTAGTCTCAAAAGGTTTATAATCATACTCATAAATATATAAGATTGTAGTGTAATTTTATTCAGTAAATCAAAATCGTATTCCTTAAGAGTTATGTCCTAGTTTTAAAATTTATGAGATAAATTTAAAAGTATATAATTTTGCTTTTACGAGCTATGAAAAAAATAAAAATTAATGACATGAATTTCTTGGAGTGCTTTTTAAAATAAACTAATATAAACATAATATAAAAATTAATAATTTAAAATAAAAGTCAATACTAAAACATATTAGAAATATTAAAAAATATAATTTTAGCATAAAAATAAAAGGGTAAATCAAAACAAATTAAATTTAAAATAAGTAAAAACCAATAATAGTTAGATAGACTCAATTTGTAATTACATATCGGGACAGTCACTAATAAAAACGGAGAAGCTCAATATCTAATATTATTGTTAAAATGTGATGAGAGACTACTATTTTTAAAAATAAAAAGGATTGGGTATAAGCTCAATGTATACCATCTCAAAAAAATAACGTTATCTGTGATAAGATTTAAATCTCATTTGTATGTTTTATATTTTATAGATAATTGCTTAATATTAGTCATGATAATACACATAAGAAATTGAGCTAGGGACATATTTGGATTGGACACAGATATATATTGTCACATTTAAAATAACATATTATTAATGAATAATATTCACATATAAAATAACATAAAAAATTTATTTTTTGGTATCTATGTAAAATTTAAAAATTATAATTATAAGATATCATAATTTAGGTTGAATTTAGCTATATTATAAAAAATTTTATCTTTATTAATTCAAAATTAATAATAAAATAAATTAATTACTATTAATTATAAATATATATACTTTAATGATAAATTTAAAAATATGCCGCCAATTATTAAATAAATATTTTAATATTTAGATTTTAAAATAAAAACATAATAATAATAGTAATAATAATAAAAGAGAAAAGTTATCAGAACAACGTTTCGACTTTCTCTCCCACCTCTCTTCTCAAATTTCTCCCTTTGCAACCCTAGTCACTCGCATATCTCTCTCTTCCCATGGCTAATAGTGATTCTTTTATGTTGACAAATTCTTCAGTGGCAACAAACTTCTGGGCGTGCCTCTTATCCACAACTTATATGTATACGGTTACTGTCTTCTTTTTGCGGCACTCATTTGAACAGCATAGGTAGATAGAGGGAGAGAAGGAAAAGGATAGTAAAAGAAGAGAGAACAAAGAAATCAGAGGAAAAAAAGGGAGGACTAGCACTAAAAAAATAATAATATTTTATAATAAAAAATTAATGATAAATATATTTTTATCACTATTGATAATTAATATATATAATTTAGTGATAAATATATAATATTGTCATTAAAACTTTAAAATTAAATAAATACTAGTTTATAAAAAATAAAATAATAAATAATAAAAATAAAAATGATAAAAATATATTATTACTAATTATAAAAGACACATTGTAACACTTAAATTTTTTTAAAAAAATTTATAAATTATTTATTAAATTATTATTTTAAAAAACTTATATCTTCCAATAAATTATAAATAATTTATTAATTATTTATTAAATATTTATAAATATTTATAAATTGAATATTTATAAAAACTTATCTCTAAACCTTCAGCCAAATCGCTCGCATTCCCTCGCACCTCTCTTTCCCGCTTCTTCCTCCAGAGCCCTAAATCCACTTCGCGATTATATTCCATCCGCTTCGCAATCGACGAATTTTCCTCCAGAGCTCGTTCCGCCCAGTTCCCGCCTCTTCAGGTTTTGGCAATCTTTCTCCATCATTTCAATTTTCCTCCGATTGAATAAGTATCGCCTTGAATTCAACTTTATGAGTCGCTAATCATACATGAGATTTGTGTTTAATCAAAATGCATTTGATATAATTTAGCATCGGTTTAACCTTTTCTGCAAAATTTTCTCCGTGCCGGCGTGTTCTATAGAGAAATTTAGATCAATTGGAAGTGTTGTCAAAAAAGCTCAAGGCGAAAACGCTAAGACATGAAGCCCCTTCTCAATCTATTGCTGCCACCAGGTCAGTATCTTTTCATTTTTTTTTATCATATCTAGTTATCAGCTTTCTTATTGCAAGTTCAAATCACTCCTCATGTCACTCTCTCTTTGTCATTCTGTTGCATCGGCAACAGATTTAGCCGCATTTAGAAGTGTTGCAAGTTTAGCACGCTTCATTATTATTATTTTTAGACATGACTTTCTGGAATTCTGAAAACATAAGAGTAAGATGACTTTCAGGTATCAAATTTAAATTTGTGGTGGGTAACACTTTTTTGTGTAGCATCTAAGTTATGTCTATCTGCCAGATATATTCTCCAGTGGTATTTGTTGCCATAAAATTTTAATATCTTTCATGTCAGCACGTTATTGGCTCGCGAGAGAATCAACGCAGAGCAACTTGCGAGGGATCTGAAGTCATTTGAGCTAAAGGTAAAAGGTCATTGCAATTTTACTATTTACAAGTTGTCTTCATCTTCATTACTTTGTGTCATTTGAAGCTTATTTTGGAACAAAGAATTTACTCATGGTCATATCAATTGATTATGTGGAACTATGGGTTCTTCTGTAAATATTATCGATATTTTTTCATTAGGCTGTTACATGTTTACACTTTCTGCACAACTCCGTTTATCTTTCTAAGTTCAGTTCAATTGGAAATGTCAGCTATTATGGTTTGGCATGGACAACCGAGAATTTTTTTGAATGTAGTGCTGAAAAAGAACCAAAAGGACTATACATTTAAGCAGCAAGGTTGTCAACATTCAATGATTTGAAATGCCAACTAAGAAAAAAACATAAACAGCCTGAAAAGTTGATAGATAAAAATACAATTTGTGTCCATTGAAACTGAAAAAATTTAACAGGCACAAATCTTGATCCCTGAAACTTATTCTTCCATTCTATTCCACAAAACCATAAGATGGCCAATGGAATATAGGTAACTTCTAATTTTTTCTAGGGGTTTCTTTCTAAGGAGTGTAACAAGTATCAGACTTGTGTTGAGATTATCTTTTGTGCCCGTTGAACCTTGGTACATTTTGAAGATACTTCCACTACTATTTTAGTATGATGCTTCACCCTAGGTGGCATTTCTTGCCTTATTGTTTTCTGCTACTATATATGCATTAATATACCAATGTGCAAGCTATGTATCTGCTACTATATGAGGGGTTAGTTCATTTATGTGGTATAGCTGGATTGATAGTGGTCTGTTGCTTTGCTATGCTTGTACTCAGATTCATGAGATGACAATGCTCTCGATATCCAGGAGGCTCAAAAAGACAATGTATTAGGAAGGTTGTATTGTGATGGGTGTGTGACAGTTTTATCTAGGGAAGCAATGTTGTGTTTTCTGTTTGTTGAGAAGTGGTATTGAGTTGTGTGCTGGTGTTAGCATATTGCAGTGTTGATGGTGGTTGTGTAGAGGTTATCGGCGTCTGTAACCTGATCTACTTCTGCTCCAAATAAGGGCAAATCCATAATCTCTTAAGTTAAAAATTTAATGTGTCAATGTGCCGTAAGTTCCTGTTTTGGCGCTGGCTGATATATTTTGGTGATGCGTGAATTAACTTTTGTGTTGAGTTATATATAAGTATTTTAGGGCTGGAAGCAGGGACTCTTTTCTGTTATACCATCCATTTTGGGTTGTGGCATTCATACTTTGATTCAGAGATTTATCCCACTATGTGATGTATTTTGGGAGCTGATTTTGAGAGAGAAAGGATGGACTATTTTATTTTAGGGTTTTAAAGCTTGTGTTCAAACTTGTTCCTTTGTTAATAATGTGTTATTTCTCCATCATCATGGTTTTTGCTTTTACTTAGTTTCCATATCATCAAGTCCATTCTACATTCTTTCCTTATTATTTTTTTCATTGATTTTTCTTGCAAATTGTGTGCATTTGGTGGGTTTGTTGTGCAGAATTTATTTAAACCTAACCAACCAATTGTGTAATATTCTTCACCCATATTGATTATGATTCTTTCATCTAGATTAGCCAATCAGCAGTTGTTATGGGAAACTCTGTTGAGAAGATCTGCAGTGGTAGGAGAGGATAGAGATTTCATTGCTCACTGAGTTTTCCATGAGGAACTTCAACATAAAATAATAAACATTGTTAGTGAGGAACTTTAATGTAAAAAAGTAAACATTGTCAGAGATCTCGCAATAGTAGGGAGCCCATTTGAAATGTGAGGCTGAGATTTATCTAGGGGAAAGTGTTGTATATTATATTTTGTGGCAGGGTGGGTGGTCTGGGGAATTGAAATGTGGTCTGGGGAATAGAAGGGAGCCCATTTGAAATGTGAGCTGCTTGTCACTCAGGAGTTGAGGTTATTGAATTAGGTTCTATAAAGCAATGGTTGCTGACCTCAGATGGGTCCAGCTTCTTGTTTGATGTAAAGTATGCAAATTCAACCTTTTCATTGAAATAGAGTATTTAAAACCAATCTACTCCATTGGGAGACATGGAGATGGTGTTTTCATGTACTCCCTCATAGATTGGCTTGGGGAATTTATTGTAGGGTGTTGGACAGAGTATAGAATCATTTGGAGGCTTGATGATTCTGTTTGAAATATTTGTTCTGTAAACCCTTGATGGTTTTATTGATTGGTTCATGTAGTTTGACTAGCCTCTACCACCTTCTGTTTAAGGTATGGGAGTTCACTTGTGAATAGATATGGAATGTATCTTTGTGTTTATCTTTCAGTTTAAAGAATTGGCTCAAGCATATGAAGTACTGAGTGATCCCGAACAGCGTGAGATTTATGATCAATATGTTGAAGATGCGCTCAAGGAAGGAATGGGTGGAGGTGGCGGCATGCATGATCCATTTGATATCTTCCAATCCTTCTTTGGCGGAAACCTATTTGGTAAGAGAAAGCTTAGCTTAATATTTGATCATTGTTTTTAACATAGTAGCATTTATTAAATTTTATATCTGGATGCTTGGCTAACTAACTTTTTGATCAGGTGGTGGTAGCAGCCGAGAAAGAATGCAAAGGAGGGGTGAGGATGTGATTCATTCTCTCAAAGTTTCACTTGAAGATCTTTATAGTGGGACATCAAAGAAGCTCTCCCTTTCTCGAAATGTCATATGCTCAAAGTGCAATGGGTGAGAACTGGTTCTATCGGTATGTATCTCGGTAATCAAAAGCAATTATTGTCACTGTGAGACATTTTCTATTATGTGAACAGAAAAGGATCTAAATCTGGAGCTTCAACAAAGTGCGCTGGATGTCAAGGCACTGGTATGAAGTTCTCTATCAGACACCATGGCCTCTCTATGATCCAACAGATGCAGCATCCTTGCAACGAATGTAAGGCTACTGGAGAGACCATCAATGAAAAAGATAGCTGTCCGCAATGCAAAGGTGAGAAAGTCATCCAGGAGAAGAAGGTGCTCGAAGTGAATGTCGAAAAGGGGGTGCAAAATAGGCAGAAGATCACTTTCCCCGGGGAGGCTGATGAAGCGGTATGCCATTCATGTTATTGCCACATCGTTATCTGGCCTTTGGATTTCCGGGTTCGAACTAATATCTCACCACTCTTTTTTGCAGCCTGACACAGTCACAGGTGATATAGTATTTGTGCTGCAACAGAAAGATCATTCAAAGTTCAAAAGAAAGGGTGATGACCTTTTTTATGAGCACACCCTTTCTCTGACTGAAGCTCTCTGTGGCTTCAAGTTTGTTTTGACTCACTTGGATGGCAGACAGCTCCTTATTAAATCAATCCAAGAGAAGTAGTGAAGCCTGGTAAGTACTAGTTAACTCATCTCTTGATCGACAGCATCTCTTATCTCTGGGCTCCTTGTTTATGCTTGTCATGCCTGGTTGCTGTGCAATGAACAGATCAATTTAAGGTAATTGACGATGAGGGAATGCCAATTTACCAAAGGCCTTTCATGAATTTCACTGTGGAGTTCCCAAAATCCCGGATAGTATTATGTATTTTTTATCAATATAAATTTAATATTTGTGTTAAAATTTTATCCATTAAATTATATAATTTAGAGATAAAATTATATGCTTTTGGTGACAATTATTTATCATTAAGCATATTATTTAGTGACAAACTAAAGATATGCTTTAGTGACAAAATTGTTTTGTCATTATAGAATATTATTAGTGACAAGTTATTTTTTGTCATTAAATAAATGTTTCAGTGATAAAATAAAAATTCGTCACTAAAGGTTTAGTAATAAACTTTTAGTAACGACTTGGTGATGAATTTATATTTCGATACTAAATCTTTTAGTGATGAATTTATAATTAATAGTGACAAATTTTTTTGCCATTGAAGATTAAAATTGTTGTAGTGTGGAGTGTTACAGTGTGCTGTTTTTGCTACAATTGCTGTGCAAAGTGTTCTATTTTGCCAAAGTGGAAAATTTTGGCAAGTGGACTCTTGAACTGCTCAATATTTCAATCTCTTGCAAATGTTTTCCATCCTTTTTCTGTGCATCATTTGAATATTAGTGTTTTCTATTTTTTATGCTTCTAGTTTGTTATGCCGGATTTTAGTTCTTGTTATTGGTTATTTGTATGATAGATATAAGATCTGTTTTTTATGCTAGTCGCAAATTGACAGCCACTTTTTTCTGGATTATTATGTCGGATTTCAGTTCTTCTTATTGGTTATTTGTGTGGTAGATATAATATCCATTTGTTAGAATGAGTAACCGACTATCAGGATAGCCGTCCAAGATAATAATGCTTGGAAACTGCCAGTCCTTTCCTATGAAATGCTTCTTACTCAGAAATACAGATGGCTGACGTCAGTCTAGCAGAGCTCCTTATCTTCTTGTTGTGTTAGTGTATTTGTGTTATGTTGTCCATCATGTTTGACAGTATGGTCCATGCAATTTAAACTGGCAGCATCAGCTGTATAAGAACCCAAGACCGAACCCGGACATTAGACATTGTTCACAGGTCACTCATGTACACCCCTAAATGGTGCAATTTTCCCTACTCCTATGACAACTCTAGTTGCTACTGTTGCAAAGCCTGCTGCTTATACATCAGTAGGAGTTCAAGGTCTACGTGGCCCATATTCCTTTGTTCTAGTTCTATAATTGATTCCTTGTCCATAAATTATGGTTAAGTCAGAAATCTGACGGATAAATATCTTATTTCTATTATTGTGTCCAGCCTTTTCAACTTGCTGCAGCTGCTGGCCATACTAGTGCTCTGGCTGGTTGGATGGCTAATGCTGCCGCTTCTCCTGTTCAAGCAGCTGTTGTCACCTGATCAACCCTTACTCCAAATCAAGTTGAGTAGTTTAGTTAGATCTGGTCTGTTAGTTGGTTTGGCTTTATTAGCTGGTTGTAGTTCTTAGTTTCTTTGAGCAAGTGGGTTTAATAACGATGTATGTCAACGTATTTAATTGAAGAAACACCTTAATTACTGCACAAAATATTTTATCTGCTGGTGATAATGACATTTGTAGGAGTTTATTTGAAACTTGTGCTTACATTCCATACCTACTCGTACTCTTTCACAAAAAGTAGTTTTGGGTGTGAAGAGGGTTCTTTTTTATTCTCATGTGTGCAGGCATAATTGCAGAGCATTATCAGCCCGAAGTGTAGTGGTTAATAGATTCCTATGCCCTGCCATACATTATTATAGATTATTTTGAATTTAATTTAAAATTGTCATGGAA
Source organism: Nepenthes gracilis (assembly GCA_033239525.1). Classification (NCBI taxonomy): domain Eukaryota; kingdom Viridiplantae; phylum Streptophyta; class Magnoliopsida; order Caryophyllales; family Nepenthaceae; genus Nepenthes; species Nepenthes gracilis. The sequence continues at coordinate 48,176 of BSYO01000045.1, read as the reverse complement.
TTGCCACTAGATCTAGCATCGTTGCACTTCTAGTGCATGATGGTCATAGAATAGAAATAATCAGTTACACCTCTTGCTTATCCAATCCCACAACTATGAGCTAACATGATGTACCTTTTCTATTTAGCTGTTTCAATCTTGAAACATCCAAGAACACCTCCAGCAACACTTGGCACAGTTGATTATCATAGCCTTGTTCATGAACAATTGATGAAGAGTTCATGCTCTGTGCAATCTGTTGAGGAGATGAGCTTAAAATCTAGTCTTTGCATTTCATGCCTTTTCGTACTTTTTTTTAAGAAAATGATGTCCAGCATGTGCATAATTTATGACTTTTGTTGGTTTATTGTTCTTGATTTGTCATTCAAGGTTACTTGTCCAAGACCTTGTCTGTCAATGAATTAGTCATTAGATGATCTTCCAAAAACTGTTGCCTTTTATTTTGCACCAAGGATCCCCTGTCACAAGCATTGACTTCCATCCTTCCTATCACACCTTGCTTATTGGTATGAACCATATTGCTTTGTTAAATTTATCGCCAGCAGTGCAAGAATCCTTTCAAAGATGAAATTGAGTCATTTTCTTGACAGAAAGGAAAATCAGATTCACTCTCCATGAATCTGGGGAGTGAAGAAGGAGACGATTTGTGGTAAAAGCACCGAATATGTCTCACTCTTTTTCAATGCAAAGTTGTTGTCCCCCTTATCGTTGAACAGGGATTTTATATTTATAGTCTTGATGCTAACCAGCCTGCCTTTTCGGAATTGGCATGGCTGCTGTCTAAAGGCTATCTAATTTAAGCTCCAACCGTTATGTTGGTTTTAATACCGTTCTATTATTCCCCAACAAGGTCCAATGCAGAGGAAACTGAATGAGTGGGACACATGAAATTTGAAGTCCGAACAATTGCATGCCGCTGTAGCAGCTCTAACAACCACCGTGAATGACAATTAATTACTGATTGTCTTGCAGCTGTAAGTGGCATCTTGTTTGTCGGCCTCTTACACATACTTTTCTCTCTCTGCATCCTGCAATTTCGAAACCTTGGCCTATCACTTCCCCTCCCTCCTTTACTTTTCTCTAGATATTTGTTCTACTCTTATCTATGATGTATTCATTTTAGTTCATCTAGTTTTTGTTTTCACTGTAAACTATTGGTAGAAAAGAATTATGGGGAATTCATGATTGTGGAAGTGAAATAGTGTATGGTTTATGTCTAGAAATTTGTAACGTTAAATTCTATGATCTGAAGCTTAGGGTGCATTTGGCATCTCTAATTAAGATACTTGAAAGCATAAATACCAAGCATAATTTAACAACAAAAACAAAATTGATAAACATAAATAAGAAACTTAATTGGTTGGGCACTTAAAAGTGAAATGAGAACTCAAAATGTTTCTAACTTTTTATATAAAATTCTCATTTTTTTTCAATTTCTTTACTCGATATTTTTGATGATTTGCAATATATTGCTCAAGATTTCAGCAATACTTCTCAATGAATGAAGTTAAGTTCAAACATCATAAAGTATGGCTCTAATCACTTATGTTGTTACCATGGATATTTGAGGTTTCCATATATGCAGACTTTTGCTTCCGTGTGTGTTTTTACAGACCTTTTATGCCAAATCTATTTGGAAGAGTAAGTACAAATGGCTACAGTGATTTGGCTCTTCAAATATTCAGTTTTCTCCGGTGTGGCTTTCATGGATAAAATCTAACTAGTGATATTTTATTTAGTAACTGTTGTACTACTGTAGTGGGTGTGTAGATTTTAATAACTTATTTTCTTCCTGCAGATATATCATAGGGCATTATGGAAAGACCTTTACACATGAAATTTTATGAGAAAGTTAGGATTTTCTATTCAAAATAGTAAGATTATTGTAACAAATGAGGCAAATTGGTTATACTGATTTTTTTCCTTAATTGTCATCACACCGAGTCAGGCTACATACATCTGACCTCCTCAATCCCCTTGATGTGCATTAGGCCATCTTTTTTATGCATATGATAGTTTTTTGTTTGTCATTTGCCCATTTATCTTTTTCATGCCTTGGGATCGGTTAAATTTGTTTGTAAGAGAATGGTTAACTTATCCTAATCCCTGGCCTGTAATCATTGAATATGAAAGTTTAGTTGTAAGAGAATGGTTAAATTATTTTGATCTCTGGGTTGTAGTAATAAAATTTCCTTGAAGTTAGCCTTGGCCCATGAAGTTTGTTATACGCTGGAAAACAAATATTAAAGCCTTCCTGTCTTGGTGTAAGTTTTTGTTGGTGTTTTTGATTTAGTTTACTGATTTCACTGGTTCCTTCTTTCTTGTTTGTTTAGTTTGACTTTGCAGTTGGGTTAGTGGAGCTCTTAATACTGAAAGCAGTCCATCTACTGATAATGTTAGTTCATTCAAAAGTTATGTCACTGTTTGTCCTTACGCTTTGTTGCATTTGACATTTAAAGATTGGGAGCCGATTGAAAATTGATTTCCTTAAATATTTCTTTTTTATAGGGTTGTATAGGCTATGATTGCAGTCTTTCTTTCTTACTGTTTGGTACAAGCTCTTTCAACGTGAGTTACTAGTTTGATTACACCACATTTCAACATCTGATTTCCTCCTTTTCTAAATGTTAAAGAAACATTTAGTGTGGGGATAAAACAATTTGATCTTAAACATTTGACAATATGGAGAGACAAATTGTGGGGATTCCTGTCAACTTCATACTTAATAATTCATCTTGAACTGTGTCATATAGTGTTCAGCTTGATTAGGTCACCATTGGCATAATAGAGATTAACACCTTATGGATTCTGCTTACGGATTTTGAGAAGCACGTCTTTTGTGGGCAATAATTTGGCGGTTGAAAATCTTACTTCAGGTCTTTGTTCATCATATCCGATTGAATTTTCCATGGTTGTTGTATAATAGCTTTGGACCAGTTGAAAATTCTATGCGCTTTAGTTCCTTTGTGTCGTATTATGGAATTTGAGTGTTTAACTTTTAGTAATTCATTTATCTATATAGTTTTCTATTCTTTTAAATGTTTAGACGTTGATTATTATATGACTAATATTGCTTCTTAGGTTGTGTTGATACAAAATTTATTGCATGAACTTTATATGATATAATAATATCTATTCTTCATACAAATGCTGAATAAACCACTATTTTTGGGCCATTGGATTACTTGGTTGAGGGCCTTTTGTTTTAGCTTTGTGCAATTAATTTTAGTAGGATTTGCTTGAGCAAACTTGGACCTTTTACTGATACTTTATTGTGAATTCTATATTTGTTGAACGAATGATTATGCTTTAGCATATTTATTCACCAAGATTTGAATATGATTGATTACTTTTATGTATGTTATCCTTGAACAAAGTTGCCTTCTCCTCTTATTAATATTTTTTTGATATATAATGGAACTCATTTTGATGTTAGAAAGAAAAAGCTAAGTCAAATGATCTCGAGATCTAAATGTGATAGGCATTTAAGTACAAGTTTAAGATATAAACTTCTAATTCATGCATATTTTATTGAATCGTAAAATTTGTAGATAATATTTCATTAACCTTTTTAGGTTAATAAATATTGGACGTCTACAAGAAAGGGGATAAAACTTGCTGGGTTTGAAAGACAAAATAGTCTATGATATTATGTAAATTTGCTCATAAAATTGTTAAAAAATGCTAGAAAATTTTTTTTGAATTATTATAAAATAATTTTATATGAAAACCATTCTATTGTTTATTTCATAAAATTTTGGTAAATAAATCTTTGCTATTAGTGGGGAAAATATTGTCGCTGATGAGCAAAATTTAGGGACTAAATTATATGCTTTTATTGATAATTATTTGTCACCAAATCATTCGCTTTGGTGGGGAATTTGTTTTGTCCCTAAATATATTTTGTAGCAATGTAATTAAATAATGTTAGTGATAAAATTTGTAGTCATTGAAATTTATAGTTTGTGATAAAATTATTTTTTTTTATCAATGATATTATATAGTGACGATATAATCTTGTGAAATTATATATAGCTGTTATTTTCTCATGCGCTTGTGGCTGGTCCAAAAAATTATGATTTCATTTTTCATTTTTTATCCTGTTTTGGGTTTTTAGCATATTTTTTTCAACATACTACTATATAATTATAAAAAAAAAGATTAATTTCTGTTCGAATTTTAACAAAAATAACATTAGTGATTAAGTAATAGTTAAGAATAAAATTACATTTTATTTATTTGAAAATATTTTTACATCTTAAAGTGAAAAATAAAATATGTCATATATTTTATTGAGAATGAAAGCAAAGCAAAAGTTATACGCATGATTATAAGGGTGAAATGGTAGATATAACAGTAAATTTTTATATAAGTATTTATTCTTCTGAGTTAAATTATTTGTTGATAAATATGATTGCTTTTAAATGATTTTATTTGAAATATTAATTTGAATATAAATGAAAATATGGGCTATGACCAATAATAATAATAATAGTAATAATAATTTTTTAAATTAAAATAATGGTGTATGAAAATTAATCAAACACTATTAATAAGGGATATAATAAAAAATTAATAACTATGAAATGATAGTAAGGGTCTGTTGGAGACAATCCTAAAAGATAATTGTAATTAATTTATACATAAATTTAAAGAAAAAAAGAATTCATCATTTTGAATATTAAATGTTAATATTTATTTAAAACAATATGTAAAAAATATAGACTAATTTATAGGAAACTTTAATCTGTCTTTTAAAATTGTTTTTAGATATTAACAAAAAAAATCTAAAATATTTAATCAAAAATATGTTGACTAATAAATTGATATAGATTTAGTCCATGAATTAAGGTTGTTAGATGCCCATCATAAATTAATATAGTATTTGATTTGACATTTTATGCTAATATGTGAATCATAGAAAAATATATGTGCTCTTGAATTTAATATTGTATGCTAAAATTTAATATATGTGCATCAACTAATAATTTAAATAATATAATATTTATTAATCTATATTTTATCAGATATATTAGTGTGAATAAATTTACTAAATATCATATTATTTTAAAAATATTTTAAAAATATATAAAGTATATAGTATCTAAAACGACTTTAATGACTTGACACCAAGAGATGATGGAGAGTAAGATATCAAGCTGGGATTAGTGGTGGTGCACGAGTAACATTTTCGTTGACGATGAGAACCAATCCTTTAGAAAGCAGGGTGGCGGCGACAATGACGGTGATGGTGGCGGAAAAAAGGTGGCGGAGGTGAAGGCGGCAACTTTAACAGAGCTCACCGCTGCTATTGTGGAGTACAAAAGCCAAGGACTGGTATCTCAGCTGGCATCAAATCAGTCAAGAATCACTATCAAATTAATTTTTCATCTAAATAAATAAGCTTTCCTCTTCCTCCTCACAATATTTCTACAATAAATTTACTCAGTATTTTCATTATTTATTTGGCTGCATTCTTCTTTTAACTTATTCGCATCATCTTGGTGGATGAGTCCATATACCATTTAAAGGTATTTGTTTAGATGTTCAAATTTAGACATGCAACATATTATGGCATTAAATCAGAAAAAAAAATCAAAATACAATTAACCATTTTTTTGAACTTTATTTTTAAATTTTGTTTATCATTTTTATTTTAATAATAATTTTAATATGGTAAGAATTTAATAAACAAACTATGTTCCAAGTTTTACGTTTATACACAAATGATATGGTGTAAGAAAAAATTGCTGGGTAACATAAACATCATTTTTGAGCTTTTAAAATTACTGTAAAATAGTAAATATCAAATTTGAAAAATTTTAAAACGATAACTCGGATAAATTTTTATTGTGTGAATATTACATTTGGGTATCGCTGCATCACATAAACAAGCTTCAAAAGCAAATGCACAAATTAATTGATCATTAAATAACTCTATATTATTTTATTTATTATTGATTATTGAAAATAATAGAATAAAAGGTGTCATTTTTATCCATTGTAATGTCATTTAAAGAAAAATTGATATATGTTTTTCATTGCAAAACTCAAATTGCAATCCTAAAGTTTATATTTTGTTCTCAAATACATTAGCAACAACAATCTCATTTCAATGGCAGATTATAGTTGAAAAATCATCCATAAGATTTTTATCCATATATTTTAAATCATGATTAGAATTTTTTATGCCGAGCACAAGAATATTATATTTTTATTATTTGAAATCTACTATAACATAAATTAGTTCAAATTATCTTCTTATTTATTTTAACTATTTAAAATAATATGATGCATAATTATACGTAGAATATATTTTGAAATACCTTTTGTATTTTTTATAGCCTATAACTTTATAATTAGTAATGATTTTATTACACATTAAAACACATAAAATGACAATCTTCTTAATGGGAGTTATATTAGAAATAAAAGTTCCACATTAATTAAATAAGCATATTATCAATGACCAATAAATAGGATGAATACTACCACTAACAAGTAGGATCTTTCCAATAATAAAATTATATAGTCTAATAAAGAAATTAAAATTAAAAATTTTAAACATCTAAAAATAAAAAATATATTTTGATAATTTTTCATATGCAACAATAAATACTCCACCTAAGGAAATAGTTTTTTCACTATTCCTACACCTTGTTAAATTAATATTCTAATCTTTTTAGTTGACGGGTAGTTAGATATTCACTTATGAGAAATTCACTTATCTTTACTTTTTATTAGAACCAACAAAAATTAAAACTAATCCACACTCATAAATTTTACCTTTGGATTGAATAAAGAGTACATATTACTAGCATTGGGTTACCATGGGTCGACCTAAGAGTGGGTGACCTAAAAAAGTCCCAATAAATAAATTTTAATCATAGTTTGAGTTGGTTTAATGTCACGTAAAAATATTCAGATAATATAAAAAAAACTCAAATAGACTTTTATTTTAATTGATGTCTTAAATATTATGTGTGCATTATAATATGGCTTTGCAAGAAAGTCAAATCGGCACAAAATTTTCTACAGTATAAATCGGAAACTAAAATCAAAAAATAAAAAAATGAAAAAATATTTTAATAATTTTTCATATGCAACAATAAATACTCCACCTAAGGAAATAGTTTTTTTTTTTATGATTCCTCCACCTTGTTAAATTAATATTCTAACCTTTTTGGTTAATGAGTAGTTAGATATTCAATTCTTTTCAATACAAAATTTACTTATCTTCGCCTTTTATTAGATCCGATAAAAATTAAAACTAATCCATGCTAATAAATTTAAAGTGTGGATTGAATAAAGAGTACTAACATTGGGTTACCATGGGTCTACCTAAGAGTAGGAAGCCTAAAAAGAAGCCCAATAAATAAGTTTTAGTTATAGTTTGAGCTGACCGGATTAATGGGTGATTAAAATCTAGGTTTCGAAGTTTAATTTAATTCTTGTGGTGATTAAGGTCGATCCGGATGGGTGCATTGAAGGATGTTGGGTTACTTCATTAAGTAGTTAGCTTTTTATACTTGGCTAATATTTTGCATTCTTACCCGCAAACTCATAAAAAATGTGCATTCATCCACAATTTCGTACATTCCATCCTGAGAAACTTGTATTGTGATCTACAACCGGAACATGCATGGTGGTTGTTGACTCGAACAATGTCACGTCCCTGATTCAAAATTCTTAACTTATCTTAATTAATCAATCCAATTATTAAGTTAAGATCTACCAAAACTAAGAACATGATGATTCGTTGGTCAAGTTTTAAAATCCAAAATAAATATTTGAACTTGAATTACAAGTCAATATCAATAACCAACCCCAAATAATAATCAATCAAGCCACATGTCCTAAAATATTACATCAAAAAATGACTCTGAATACCTTTTATATTACGACGATAAAACATACGTAAGAAAATACGTTTATACAAAATCAAAATACTCAAATAGAAACTCAACCAATTACTATAAAAATAACCAGTATCCAACTACATTATCGACCATAGTCATCTCAATAATCAAATCAAATACAATCCATTCAACCGAAATAAAAAATACATCGTTCTAATGTTACTGTTTGAGACAGCAGTACAATATCAAAGTATCAACATCCTAAGTTTACATTCTCAGATCATCTTTCCAATGGTGTCCTCTACCCACAAGTGCTCAAACCCATTAATTTAAAAGAGTTGGCAAAAATAAAAGTAAAAATAAATCAATTACTTAATAAGGTATATAATTTATATAGATAAACATATATTTTATATCAAAACTATGCAAAATGGAGCATGAACAATTTTAGATGCAAGATCAAAAAATTTCTATAACAATTATGCATAATTTGAAGTTGTTAACTCACTTTCTTATTTTACCCAATACATTATAAAATATGCTCAAATCATACAATTTTTGTCGACAAATGACCAGTATGTTCTCATATACAAATAAGTAAATAATTAAAATTTGAGTTATATATATTTCGAAACAACCAAATGCCTTACATGATTATTCAAGACGCATAGATAGGCTACCATATATATAAATTTATAGATGAGGTCGAATACTATTTTTAACCTACAAATGATAAGCTCGAACCTCGATTATAATCATGATATACTAAGACATATCATAATATATTATTGATAATTTTTTTTTACAATGGTCTGTATAAAAACAAATAGAAAATTTACATAAATATGAATAGTCTTTTATATTTTTTCATAGTAGATAAAATAGTTTCATATTTTAAATAATTGTAAAGTTTTTTTCCTTAATTCTTCAAATACTTATCATGTAGAAATTTATAATTCATATGGCAACTTAATGATGAAATTTTAAAACATATAAAAGCCATAGCATGTAACTTTTACATGTAATGGATGTACATTTTAGAAAATATAAAAATTTATTATGTTGTTAAGAAAATTTATCACATTATAGAAACTATGAAATATGGAGGAATAATTTAGGGTAAATTCAAGATATGTAAAGCATTTACGTAGGACCTAAGACGTGTGGGAATTAAAGCCATATTTACTTACCCCCAGCATGGTATCTCTTGATTGGCCCTACTGTGTCCTCACGTTTGGCACTTTTTTCATTTCTTCTTCTTGAAGTCGCAATATGGGCAGTTGAAGAAAGAGCCCCCAGTCATCGATAATTACATCGCGCGCAACGAGCCTGGAGTCGATGTATTGTAATTTCTTTCATAAAGAGCGTCTGTCTGTCTTATTCATGGCTATTTGCGAGACAGCCAGGAGTGGTGGTCTCCTATGAGCTTTAGTATTAATAGTTTTGTTTTTGTGTTTTTTGATAGTTAAGTTAGTTCTTTTGGTCGCTTCCCACAGATGTCGTTAATGTTACATTTCATGAATTCGGGTTGTCCTACGAATTAGAGGATTGCTTATCAAATCTTCACGTTGGGTCTATCTGATACGAATCTAGTCTCTATAGTCTTAAACTTGAACTTTGCGTAACACAATTGAAAATAAAAGGTATGAGGACGGCAGGATTTTCTTCCACCGTGTATCATCGACTCAAATCAGAAATCTTTTCAAGAGTATCGAAAGATGCATGGAATGGCGAATCGATTGTTGGAATGCGCCCAATTGATGGACAATTTAGAAGTGCGTTCAACCGAAAGGCATTTTAGATGCACTCCCTGTTGAGGGGCACGTCCAGTTGAGCAGTATCTTGGATGGTTAATATCTTCAAGGGATCATCTTTCACAGGTTGAAGGATTTTATGGTAGGCATTCTAGACGGAGAGTCCCCCTACTAGGCTGTCCATTTTTCTTCTCTTCCCCCTCTTCTCCTCTTTTTTGAAGGTCCCCCCTTTGTTCGGATAAAAGAAAATTTATAAGATAACAATTGATTTTAACCACTTGTTCAATCAAGCTCTTTCGATAACAACTGGTGGAACCACTGCAGCGCAACCACTGAATAAGGCGAAATAGTTGAATGATTTTTTTTCCTGTCGGGTATCTTATCAACCCCATTATAGCCCAAATAAGGTAATGCTTTAAACAGTAGATATGCCAATTGAGGAGCGATGGTTGGTTGATACCCGAGCAATAAATGCAAATTTCTTATTTGATATAGGGTAAGAGGTGCTAGAGACATATAGCACTTTTTTTCTTTCATAAGAATTTATGGAGCCAAATCCTCCTAAATTAATCGTGTTAACATACATTTCCTTTCCTTTTTTTAAAATTTTTTATTTTTTAAGAAAAATTTTTAATTTGAATATCAAATGATATATCGACAAACAAATCCTGTATCCTCATGATCTCGTGTAAATTAATGTGGCGGTAGGATCCAAATAAGGGAGTTCAAAAGTTTGATTTGATAAAATTTGAATATCAATTTAGATTTACGGTATGTATTATTGGCGCTGATTATAAAAACGTGATCAAGCCATCCATTCCCATCTTGTCAACATTTAAATCACCAAAAAAATGAAACTTTTGACAAAGTAAAATTGTGAATGCTTGAGTACAAGGACACGCAAGTTAACCGATAAAGGATGATGCGTATGGTGGTCACAGCTCATAGAGAGTGGTCACAAAAATGTTTGTTGGACAATAAAGGTTGTCATGTCTCTACTACCGAATTTCTTGATTTATTTCCTTAATTCATTAGAATCAAGTTTTAGTTCTTTATTCTAACTAAATTTATATCTTATTTATTCCATTGATAAAATAAAATACTAAATAAAACTTGTAAGCAAATCTATAAACTGAATATCATCAACCGATTCGGAATAAAATAATCAATTCAACCACAGGACTTAAATTGTCATACCCGACAGTTATTCAGAATACTAACCATATAGCGATCTCAAATTATACGTAAGGAGATATATCCATACTAAATACGAATAATTTTCTATATCTTCTCGTACCGAAAAAAATATTCTTATCTTTTAACTAATATGAGAGTTTCCATCCTTAATTATTTAAACATTTGGCATGTAGAAGCTCATAATTCATGCGAGAGAACTTAGTTATAAAATTTTAAAGCATGTAGCTTCAAATATGTAGTGGCTGTACTTTTAAAAAAATATAGAAAGTTTGTCTGATTTTATAGAATATTATCACTTTATTGTAATTATAAAACATACAAGAATAATTAAGGGTAAATTTAAGGTGTGCAAAGCATTCATTTAGGACTCAGGACATATAGAAGCAGTACATACAATAATTAGAGCGATATTTTCTTGACCTTTTTATTTTTTAAAATCTAAACATAAGTTTTCTTTTAGCTAAGAAAATATTTTTGTTAACTTATTTTTTATAAATTAAATACTGATAAATATAAAAATATATTTTTTAAATATATGTTTATATAGTGAAATATGGAGAAATAACACACTTAATTACTTATGGGAAAACAAAGTACCATACTTTTTTTTATTTTTTGATTGAATATCAGATAATTTTATTTGTGTTATTCTTTTTATTGTCACGGTTATTCGGCCTCCGTCATGAAGATTCCGTTTAGGTCCGTTTCCAATGGCCCACCCTTACTTCCGTGATTGTTTTGTATTTGATATTTTGAATCCTTCAGTGGATTCTTGCTTTGGATATTTCGTCTTTGTTTTTGTCGGTAAGCAAAAATCTATATAGAAAAAACGAGTTAAAGATAAGATGATAATATGTATTTTTTATTTTTATTTTAATTGATAATAATTTTATTCTCCCTTTTTTAAAAAATATATATATAATTAAACAGTATCAAATAAATATGCTATTTGATTTTTTTATATAATAAAAACGTGACATTGTATTTAAAATAATATTTTAATATTTATATATATAAATGACATAAATATGAGAACACTTTTGTATTTTCTCTAAAGAATAAAAAAATTAGGTTATGGTAGAATTACCTGATACCTAGTAAAATAATAAAAATAAAAAATATAAGAATAATTATATTATATAACAAATAACTATAATAATTAAAATTACATAAAGAAATTATATAAATGATCTATTTGAGAAATTGATCTTCCTAATATTTGTATGATATATCACACGTACTACATCCCTAGCAGCTTAACTAAATATCATACTAGTATTATCCAGTTAGCTGATTTTTAATTATAGAAATTTAAAAAAAAAATTATTATTATTATTAATCATTTAAATTATCAAAATAAAACCTTAATATTAAAATATTGCAAGAAGTACAAAAAATAAAATAACCGGACAGCCATATATCTAAATCATATAATTGTTGATTATTTTATATTTTATCTATTAACTTTACAATATACTTTATTTATTTATAACGAAATAGGAGGTGTATAATATTATTTAAAATATTTAAAAAATTAAATAAGATTGATATATAAAAATAAATTATAAAAATAGATACATAAGAGGCTTTTTATTATTTATAAGGATATTTTCATACCGTAACATAGAATATAGGATCAATCAAAGCGAATATTCATTTGATATATATATAAAGAATTATATATAATACACAATAAAAAAATGATAAAAAACAAATAAGTATGACTCTTTGATTTTCAATAAATACTTAAATATATGATTTTTTCTCCCTTACTTTATGGTATTTGGTATACTTCTCAAAAAAATAATATTTTTAAATATTTAATATATACAAAATATTACTAAAATTATTTTTTCTGTTAAAAGAAACTCAGGTTTAGACCTTAAAAAAATAAAACTAAAAAGTAATTCTTTTAAAATTGATTCACAATTTGCTTTTCCTACCAAAAATATTCAATAAAAATAATTTTACCCAAAAATAATTCTACTGTTGGTCTATAATAGCCTATCTTGATGGCAGTCTCTTGTCCACAATAATAATCCAACTACTTGATGGGTGGTGCATCGAGTGATAGCCATCGGTCACTAGTCATCGACATTTTTAACATACCATTAATCATTCGACAACGATATTTTTTATTATCACAATAATTTATTTGCTTAAACATCTTAACTTTGTCTCGTCGTTATCAGCCATTGACGATATATGCTTGCTGTAGCCCACTAAATATAGACCTTCCAACAACCATCCTCAATAATTGGCCATCCATGCACCCAATTATACATTAAGTCATCATATGGCAATGTCGCTAACCCCACCAATGAATAAAATAGTATTATATTAAAAATCAATCAACATTATCAATAAATATAAATATTTATAATTTTCTATTGATATGTCCCACGTCTTGTGTTTTATTAGACACAATTCAATGTAAACAAATGAAAAATATTTCCTATTGAGAGATTCCAAACATGTAGTACAGAACAATCAAGGCGGTGGACCATTGGAAATATATGATACACAATCAAAAAATAATAAAAAAATAAATACGGCTCTTTATTTTTTGATAAATACTTAAGCTAAATTTTTTTTCATTGTTTTATGATATTTGGTACATATATAAAAAATTAATATTTTAAATATTTAATTTATACAAAAAAATCAATAAATTTATTTTTTCATTTAAAAGAAACTTAAGTTTAGACTTAAAAAAAATAGAAAGTGATTTTTTTAAAATTTATTTATAACTTACAGTCAAATAATATAAATTTATAAATAATGTTATCTTAAAATAGTATTATTATTAATCTATGATATCTTATCTCACCGATGGTCACCCGCCCAAAATAATAATCTGATAGCTCGATGGGTAACACATCGATTCACCATCGTTAGTCGTCAACCATTGACATTTTAGACCACCTTGCCAGTTATTGGATAACAAGCTCTCTTGTTGTCACAGTTATTCGCTGGGTGAAAAACCTTGACATTGACCCACCGCGCATCGACATGCTATACTACCCCTTAGCATTGTTTTCAATGGTCGTAACCTACTTTGCAAGTTAGTTGCTAGCTAAGCCAGGGGCTAATCTATTCGTCATTAGCAACAGATTCTAATTACTATATACTGAATACAGATGTTCAAACATTTGACGGCAATAGTTGGCCATCGATGCACCCAACCGTGCCTTAAAGCATCTGGCTCGGATAATAAATTTTTTAAAAATTTATTATAATTTAAAATAAATACCAAGTGTAAAAAATAAGATCAATATGTTATATATTTATATAATTAATAATTTTATGTAAAAAGTTTTTACTTAAATATATATTTTGATGGTATTTTAATTTATATATTATAATTTTTTAAATAATTATATTTTAATTATTTTTTATGTAACAATAAAATTTTAAAGTAAAATATTAAAAATTAAAAAAATATCAATTCTCGACCTAAATTGACCAAATTTATATTATGAACATGTCCTACCCAGCTCGTCTAATCCATACTCAATTCAAATTTAATTTTGATTAAATCTAATTTGGAGTAATAGTAAATATAAAAAATATTTTTAAATAGTTATTTTTTAATTATTAAAAATAAAAAATAACTTAAGAATTGAATTTTTTATTTCATATTTTATAAAAAGAACAATTTTTACTAAAAATTTTTATTTTTATAATTAAAACAATTAAATGATAAAATCTTAATTTTATTAGAAATAAATTCCAAACGAAAGTTCATTAAATCGATTATTAACTACAAAGTAATCATGTAGCAACGTGGACCACCTAGAAAAGACCTAAATGGAATCTAAAGGATGAAATCAATGACGTAACCAAGGTCGTATCGTGATAATAAGTTATATAAAAAAAGTACTATAATTTATTTTTTAATATGTTTAAATAAGTTAACTTTACCCACTCTCTCCCTATATATCAAATTTAAAATTTCACCACTTTTAAACTTTTTCCGGCCAGTTTAATTTTACCCATAAATATATGATGCATCTTTAGGAATGAGCTATGCTAATATATTTTTTATGTGTTAATTATCCTTGTTGAGATCTTATTTAATAAAATCAATAATTTTTGTTAAATTCTACGGGCACAGAGAATAGTGAACAAATTAAATGTAAAATTTAAACAAGCATAGTTTAGGCGAATGCAACTATTCTAGTATCCTCTGTCCCCCGTGTTTCTCTATCCAACCTTTTTTTTTCTTGCACCGCCGTGAAAATTCTTACTTTTTTAAGCCTAGTTTTGATTTATTTTCATAGCATAAATTTATAAGATTTATTTTTTTTTATAAAAATAAAAATTAATAAAAATTTAATAGTAAGGTCTAATAATTCATGAACAAAATTGTAGGCCCTTTTTCTGAAAATATCGAGCCATTTGAACTTTGGAGAGCTTTTTGAAACTTTTAGATCTCGTTTTTCCAAATTTAAGGGTGCCAAAATTTGTACTGTGATTCAAAATGTATTCCTTTTATTTGGATAATGTGGGATACTTTACTTTGAGAAAAAAACTTTGTTAGGTTGGAGTTGAATCGCGAGCCTGTTATGAGGCCTGACCCCTTAGGCCCATGGCTGCTAAATCCATCAATTATAAATTATCTTTTATTATTTAAATAGAAAAGTACCAAAATAATCACATTATAAATACAATTAAAAATAAAACTATTATAAAATTTTTATTTAAAAAAAACTAAATTATAATACTTAATTTTTTAAGCCAAACACAATGGTGAAATTCTTCTCCGTTTGGCCGCTGCCAACTCGCCACTGCTCCCACTTCCCATGTCTCTCACATTGTTTCGGTTTTAATGTTGTCTAAGGTCCTATTTTATCAAGCTGATAAACAATTATTATTATCAATGCATATTTATTAATCATATATTACTATTGAGTACCAAAAAAATAAATTTATTAGAGTCCAATAACATATTCCTACGAATATTAGTTAATAAATAATAGTACATCTTATTTTAACTGATAAATAGTTTTATTCACATTTTTCTAAAAATATAAATTTAAAATTCAAAAAATAATTAAACAATTATGCTAACTAATTTTTTGATATCATAAAGAAGTTTACAATATATTAAAAATGATAGTTTAATATATATATATATAAGTTGGGTATATCCCAAATACTATTAGTTTGGGGAAGCTACAACAATGGGTTCGCAAGTCATCAACTCATAAGCGGGTATCAGGACAACCAAATTGCTTAAATTGGTATAAAATTGGTTCAGGAACTAGTCTAGATAAAAGCTCGGTCGGCCCACCAAATGGCGGGCTAATTAGTGATATCAAAGACCGAGGGATTTAATAATTGAGTAGAAAATAAATTCAATATTAAATTTTGATAAACAGTTATAGTAAATTGAGAGATGATCATCCATATTAAAGCGAGTATTGATAGTCAAATAAATTTAGTATCAACTAACCTCTTCTGAGCCGCTCAGTAATGTAATCGAGTTTTTTAAAATCTAACCTCTTTTGGGCTGCTCAATGATGTAACCGAATTTCAAAATCTGGCATCTTCTGGACAGTTCAGTGATGTAATTGAGTTTTAAAATTCGATATTTTCTTGGCCGCTCGGTGATGAATCGAGTTTTGGAATGTAAGCACTCAAATGCGCAAGTAAAATGACTATACTATTAATTAAAGTGTGGTTCAAACAATGAATATGATACATGTAAGACTTACTTGAATTCATTATGAAATTATCTTTGGCGTTTGCGGTGCTCGAGGTAGATGGTGTATTGTGCCATTGGGACCAGTTGACCATCTTAGGTGCACGGCTTACGTGCATTGCTCCGGTGGGTCATCTAAGTATAATTTGCCGATTCTCCGATTTGTTGTCTCTATATTCTATGTCACTTGATCCTCAATAATGGTCTGGTTGGCCAGCACCTTACTGTAGCACCGAGTAGTCCGATTTTCTATGGCTCAGGATCCGTCACTAATTAGTAAAAATTTAGGCCGATATGAAATTTAGATGGGAAACGCTAATTTTGGTGCAATAGATAGTGGGTTGATCACGCTCCGCCCCCCAATTGTGAGAACCATGACATGTTTTGTTTATTGTCAAGCCCGATTGAAAGATGTTGCTGCAGGATTGGGCTTGTTGCTGTTCTTTGATAGATTTTAAATGGAAGATTGTTCTTGTCCTTGGACAGATTCGAGACGGAATCATCGTTTCCGTCCTCGGGCAAAATAGGGATGCTATCTTTGTTTCCGTCCTGAGGCAGATTTGGGACGAAATCTTCGTTTCTATCCTCGGGGAGAATAGATATGAAATGTTCATTTTCGTCCTCGGGCAAATTTGGGACGGAATTATTATTTCTGTCCTCGGGCGAATTTGGGAAGAAATTTTTATGTATGTCCCCTGCCGAATTAGGGAAGGAATTTTTATTTCTATCATCGAGCAAATTTGGGACGGAATTTTCATTTTTGACCTTGGGCAAATTTGGGACGAAATCTTCGTTTTTGTCATCGGAAAGATTTGGGACGGAATTTTCGCATTCGTCCTCGGATCTATTCGATCCTTCTAGACAATGAGGCCTTCATCAGCCAAACGGAATGATATCAGGGTGGATCATAACCAACTAGTCCAGATTGCGAAGAAGTAAATCTGGGCCAATATTCCATAGCGACATTAGTTTCTTATCAATCCTCTTGATTAGAAGGTGGCCAATCAATCATGAATGGAATTGAACGGGGGTAATCAAATTTTCGGAATGGATTTTTATTTCGAAGTTAACAAACGTTTGGAGTAGCCAAACTTTCGGAGTGGATTGCATTTTCAGAGTGACTAAACTTTCGAACTGGCTATTAACGCCGGTTTAAGTTGCTGCCGAAGTGGAATTGTGGGTGTTGAGAAATGCTAAAATGACACTATGGGTGCTAGCTAAACAGATAGGAAATACCGGTTGCTTGTCAGAAGGAGAATCGGAATGGATCCGCGTCCGGCTGCTTGTGAGTGGAAGAACCGAAATGGATTTACAGCCGGCATTTTTAAAGAGAAAATGTCGGTATGGATCAGCGTCCGACATTTTTTGAAAGGAAATGCCAGTATGGATTTGTAGCCAGCTGCCTGTGTGAGGAAATTTCGGAGTACATCTTTGGTCAGCTGCTTGTGAGTTGAGATTTCAAAATATGTTTTTGGCTCTGAAATGGATAATTGCCAAAATGTCTTTTTGGGCTTCGAAATAGATCTGGTTGGCAGAGAGATAAAATGTCAGTCCAGTTTACTCCGACATTTGTGTCGAACTGGATTTGGGTTGTTTCACTGAGCTTTTCTTCGGCAAGGGTCCCTCGTTGTCTTACGACCTAGTTAGTCATTCGATTGCAGTTAGGTCTTGCCTCTTGTGACCATTTTGACCGCGAGATTTGTTAGAATATTAATTCTTCTAAGTAGAGTAGTATCTTCTTCTAATTTGTCCACTCAGATGTTAGATACCGATGTTGGAGGGGAAGCCCCCAACATGGTATCTCCTTATTGGCCCTACTGTATCCTCACGTCAGGATTATTACTCTAGCGAGATGGCTTGCAAGTAGAAATTCAAACAGTAGATTGTCCTTTGATACTGCATAAACCTCTTTGTATGTAGATTGCCCGAGAACCGGAATGGATCCTCATTCGGTTGCTTGTGAGTGGAAGAACCATAATGGAATTGTAGCTAACATTTTCAAAGAGGAAATTCCGGTATGGATCAACGCCCGGCATTTTTTGAGAGGAAATACAAGTATAGATTAATATCTGGCATTTTAAGACAGGAAATGCCAGTATGGATCAATGTTCGGTATTTTTAGAGAGGAAATGACGATAGGGATCAGCGTCTAGCATTTTTAGAGAGGAAATGTTAGCATGAACCAGCGTCCGACATTTTCAGAAAGGAAATGCCGGTATGGATTTGCATTCGGCTACCTTCGAGAGGAGATTCTGGAATGCAACTTTGGCTGGCTGCTTGTGAGAAGAGATTCTTTAATGCTTTTTGGGCTCCGAAATGGATAATTCTTGGAGTGCTTTTTTGGGCTCCGAAATGGACTTGGCTGGCAGAGAGATAAAATGTCAGTCCAATTCACTATGACATTTGCGTCGGAGTGGATTTGGATTACTTCATTGAGCTTTTCTTCAGCAAGGGCCTCTCGTTGTCTTATGACTTGGTCAGTCCTTCGATCGCGGTTAGGTCTTGCCTCTTGAGGCCGTTTTGACAGCGAGATTCATTTGGCTATTGATTCTTCTAAATAGAGTACTATCTTTTTTTGATTTTTCCTCTCAGGTGTTAGATACCGGGGTTGGAGGGGAACCCTCCAGCATGGTATCTCCTGATTCGCCCTACTGTGTTCTCATGTAAGACTTATTACTTCGGCGAGATGGCTCGTGAGTAGAGGACCAAACAATAGATTGTCCTTTGATGCTGTATAAACCTCTTTTTAATCAAAGAGGATGTTGCCCCTCCGGAATTTCATCCTTAATCTGAGACCTAGTCAACCTTGTATCTGATTGTTAGGATCGACTTGGATTTGGATATTAGGCTTGTATGTTTTCTAGGCCGAGCTCTTTCTTCATTTCTTCTTCTTGAAGTCGCAGGATGGACAGTTGAAGAAAGAGCCCCTAGTCATAAATAATTACGTCGCACGCAACGAGCCTAGAGTGGATGTATTGTAATCTCTTTCATGGAAAGCGTCTTCCGGTCTCATTCATGGCTATTTGCGAGACGGCCAGGAGTGGTGGTCTCCTATGAGCTTTAGTATTAATAGCTTTGTTTTTGTGTTTTTTGATAGTCAAGTTGGTTCTTTTGGCGACTTCCCACAGATGTCGTTAATATTGCGTTCCATGAATTCGGGTTGTCCTATGAATTAGAGGACCGCGAATCAAATATTCACGTTGGGTTTATCTGATATGAATCTAGTCTCCATAATCTTTGCTGAACCTTGCGTAACACAATTGAAAATAAGAGGTTTGAGGACGGGCAGATTTTCTCTCACCGTATATCCTCCGACGGTCATATTAAAAATCATTTCAAGAGTATCGAAAGATGCATAGAGTGGCGGATCGAGTGTTGGGATGCACCCAATTGATGGACAATTTATAAGTGCGTTCAACTGAAGGGCATTTTAGATGCACTCCCTGTTGAGGGGCACGTCCAGTTGAGCAGTATCTTGGATGGTTAATAACTTCGAGGGATCATCTTTCACAGGTTGAAGGATTTTATGGGAGGCTTTCTAGAGGGAGAGTCCCCTGCTAGGGCTGTCCATTTTTCTTCTCTTCCTCTTATCCTCTTTCGGCGTCCCCTTTGTTCTGGATAAAAGAAAATTTATAAGATAAACAGAATGGTTTTAACCGCTTGTTGAATCGCCTTCAATGGACAACTCACAAAACCACCGCAACCACCCGTGAATAAGGCAAGTAATTGAGTGATTTTTTCCTGTATCATGATACTTGAACCCATCATAGCCCAAATAAGGTAATGCTTTAAACATTAGATGTACCAATTGAGGAGCGATAGGTTGGTTGATACCCAAGCAATAAATACAAATTTCTTATTTGATACAGGGAAAGAGGTGCTAGAGATGCATAGCACCTTTTTTTCTTTCATAAGAATTTATGGAGTCAAATTCTCCTAAATTAATCGTGTTAACATACATTTTCTTTTCTTTTTTAATTTTTTTTATTTTTTATGATAAATTTCTTATTTGAATATCAAATAATATATCGACAAACGAATCCTGTATCCTCATGATCTCGTGTAAATTGATGTGACATGCAGGATCCAAATAAGGGAGTTCAAAATTTTGATTTGATAAAATTCGAATATCAATTTAGATTTACGGTATGTATTATTGGCGCTGATTATAAGAACGTGATCAAGCCATCTGTTTTCATTTTGTCGACATTTAAATCACCAAAAAAATAAACTTTTGATAAAGTAAAATGGTGAATACTCGAGTACAAGGACACACAAGTTAGCTGATAAAGGATGATGCGTATGTTGGCCACAGCCCCATAGAGAGTAGTCACAAAAAAGTTCGTTGGACAATAAAGATTGTCATGTCTCCACTACCAAATTTCTTGATTTATTTCCTTAATTCATTAGAATCAAGTTTTAGTTCTTTTTTCTAACAAAATTTATATCTTATTTATTCCACCGATAAAATAAAATACTAAATAAAACTTGTAAGCAAATCTATAAATTGAATATCATCAACCGATTCGGAATAAAATAATCAACTTAACCACAGGACCTGAATTGCCATATCCGACAATTATTCAGAATACTAATCATATAGCGATCTCAAATCATACTTAAGGAGATGTATCCATACTAAATATGAATAATTTTTTATATCTTCTCGTACTGAAAAAAATATTTTTATCTTTTAACTAATAGGAGAGTTTTCATCCTTAATTATTTAAACATTTAGCATGTAGAAGCTTATAATTCATGCGAGAGAACTTAGTTATAAAATTTTAAAGCATGTAACTTTAAATATGTAGTGGCCGTACTTTTAAAAAAAATATAGAAAGTTTGTATGATTTTATAAAATATTATCACTTTATTGTAATTATAAAACATACAAGAATAATTTAGGGTAAATTTAAGTGTGCAAAGCATTCATTTAGGACTTAGGACATATAGAAGCAGCACATACAATAATTAGAGCGATATTTCCTTGTCCTTTTTATTTTTTAAAATCTAAACATAAGTTTTCTTTTTGCTAAGAAAATATTTTTGTTAACTTATTTTTTATAAATCAAATACTGATAAATATAAAAATATATTTTTTAAATATATGTTTATATAGTGAAATATGGAGAAATAACATGGTTAATTACTTATGGGAAAACAAAGTACCATACTTTTTTTTTTCTTTTTTGATTGAATATCAGATAATTTTAGTTGTATTATTCTTATTATTGTCACGGTTGTTTGGCTTCCATCATGAAGATTCCGTTTAGGTCCGTTTCAAATGGCCCACCGTTACTTCCGTGATTGTTTTGCATTTGATATTTTGAATCCACCAGTGGATTCTTGCTTTGGATATTTTGTCTTTGTGTCGGGAAGCAAAAATCCATATAGATAAAGTTGAGTTAAAGATAATATGATAATATATATATATATTTTTATTTTAATTGATAATAATTTTATCCTTCCCTTTTAAAAATATATATAGATAATTAAAAAGTATCAAATAAATATGCTATCTGATTTTTTTATATAATAAAAACGTGACATTGTATTTAAAATAATATTTTAATATTTTTTATATATAAATGACACAAATATGATAACACTTTTGTGTTTTCTCTAAAGAATAAAAAAATAAGGTTATAGTAGAATTACCTGATACCTAGTAAAATAATAAAAATAAAAAATATAAGAATAATTATATTATATAACAAATAACTATAATAATTAAAATTACAGAAAAAATTTATATAAATGAGCTATTTGAGAAATTGATCTTCCTAATATTTGTATAATATATCACATGTACAACATCCCTAGCAGCTTAACTGAATACCATACTAGTATTATCCAGTTAGCTGATTTTTAATTATAGAAATTTAAATAAAAAAATTATTATTATTAGTCATTTAAATTATCAAAATAAAACTTTAATATTAAAATATTGTAAGAAGTATAAAAATAAAATAATCGGACAGCAATCTATCTAAATCATATAATTGTTGATTATTTTATATTTTATCTATTAACCTTACAATATATTTTATTTATTTATAACAAAATAGAGGGTGTATAATATTATTTAAAATATTTAAAAAATTAAATAAGGCTGATATATAAAAATAAATTATAAAAATAGATACATATGAGGCTTTTCATTATTTATAAGGATATTTTCTTATCGTCCCATAGAATATAGGATCAATCAAAGCGAATATTCATTTGGTATATATATAAAGAATTATATATAATACACAATAAAAAAATTATAAAAAAATAAATAAGTATGGCTCTTTATTTTCAATAAATACTTAAATATATGATTTCCCCCCCCCTCACTTTATGGTATTTGGTATACTTGTCAAAAAAATAATAATTTTAAATATTTAATATATACAAAATATTACTAAAATTATTTTTTCTGTTAAAAGAAACTTAGGTTTAGACCTTAAAAAAAATAAAACTAAAAAGTAATTCTTTTAAAATTGATTCACAATTTGCTTTTCCTATCAAAATAAATCAATAAAAATAATTTTACCCAAAAATAATTCTACTGTTGGTCCATGATGGCCTAACTCGCTGGCAGTCTCTTGTCCACAACAATAATCCAACTACTTGATGGGTGGTGCATCGAGTGATAGCCATCGATCACTAGTCATCGATAGTTTTAACATACCATTAATCATTCGACAACGATATTTTTTATTATTATTATAATTTATTTGCTTAAATGTCTTATCTTTGTCTTGTTGTTATTAGCCATTGACGATATATACTTATTGTAACCCACTAAATGTAGACCTTCCAACAACCATCCTCTATTGATATGTCCCACGTCTTGTGTTTTATTAGACACAATTCAATGTAAACAAATAAAAAATATTTCCTATTGAAAGATTCCAAACATGTAGTACAGAATAATCAAGGTGGTGGACCATTGAAAATATATGATACACAATCGAAAAATAATAAAAAAATAAATATGATTCTTTATTTTTTGATAAATACTTAAGCTAAATTATTTTTCATTGTTTTATGATATTTGGTACTTATATAAAAAACTAATATTTTAAACATTTAATTTATACAAAAAAATCAATAAATTTATTTTTTTATTTAAAAGAAACTTAAGTTTAGACTTAAAAATAAAAATAAAAAATAATTTTTTTAAAATTTATTTATAATTTACTGATAAATAATATAAAATTATAAATAATATTATCTTAAAATAATATTATTATTGACTTATAATATCCTATCTCACTAATGGTCACCCCCCTATACCAATTATCCGACAGCTCGATGGGTGGCACATCGATTCACCCTCGTTAGTTATAAACTATTGACATTTTTATATCTTCCCGTAGATATTTTTATATGAATATTTGCTCGTCGTCTTAATAAGAAAAAAAGGCATCAATAGCGAATATTTACCGAAATAACTCAAATATGTGTAGTGCATTGCAGTAATGCAGCAATAATGCAGCAGGCGGAGTACGGAGTAATAATAGCATGGCCGAGTACAGCGCAATCATGCAGCATGGCCGAGTACAGCGAAATAATGCAGCATGGCCGAGTACGGAAATGGCAGCAAGGTAGACCACGTGATATATCTGACACACAATCCAAAATTTTTTTTGTTAAAAAAACTGAGGCTTTTTGTTTTTCAGATAAATAATTAACTAAATTATTCTTTAATTTTGCGGTATTTGGTATATATATCAAAATTTTTTATTTATAAATATTTAATATATAAAAAATTAATGAAATCATTGTTCCAGTTAAAAGAAACTTGCTTTTAGTCCTTAAAAATAAAATTAAAAAGTGATTTTGTAAGAATTCAGTCACACTCTACTTTGCCCACCAAAATAAATTACTAAAAAATTTTATCTAAAAATAATACTATTGTTGGCCTGGAATGAAAACTTTTATCTTACGTACGGTCACCTACCAACAATGATAACCCAACCCCTGGACGGGTGGCACATCGACCACCATCGTTGGTCATCTACCATCGACATTTTCAACCACGTCCCTAGTTGTTAGATAATGTGTTTTTTATTGTCACTCAATCTAATATGATTCGAGCTTTAATTAATTATAATTAAAATTATAAATTAAAATTTATAACTTATAATACAATATAACACCCCACGCTAGCTTGATCTTAGTTCATAAAAACCCACCACTTAAATTTGCAAATGTCTCTTTGTGTGCTTGCGCATGTTTTTTTTCCTCCTATGAGCTTTCTTTATCTTCTAAATAGAGACTTGAGTTCTGAGGTGTTATCTATTTTAGATAATGATTAAAATTATAGACTAGTTACACCACCGCATGATTTTGTCCATAAAAAACGTTTCAAAGGAATAATGAAGTATCCTTCATTATAAATATGAGGTCACCTTTGAACTTAATCGATATAAAACAATCTCCTCCATATTCAAATTCAAGGAATAATAGAAACTATTAAAATTTATTCTTCTTTCCTCCTTCACGTAGGCTTTTTCTGTTTGGTTACATTTTATTGTTGCTTTTAGGGTTTCTATCTGTTTTAGGGTTTTTACTTTTTTGGAGTTAATGTTCGTAATTTTGCAGTTGTGCAGATGGAAGACTTTTGTAAGGGAGATGCAAAAAAGAGGAAGGAAAAAAAAATGGGGATTTGAAGCAGTTATAAGATTGATGTCACAAGATCCAGGCCTGACTCAATAAAAATAATTTTTAAAAAAAGAGCTCTCTCTGCTTGTGGAGTATATCAGGAGGTGCTGTTCTTGGATCATTATATTTTATCTTTAGCCATCTAAACGAACAAGCGATGCTAATGATAGAGTTTCCTTCGTCCCAATCGGACGTTTAGAACTTAAAAAAGATGAAAAAAAGTTTAAATATTAATCTTTCACTAAATAAGGTGTAATGGGATTAATGCATTATAAAGAAACACTTGAAAGAGGCAACTCTTTCGGATTTTTTCAATTTGATTGTCAATTTTTTTAAATTTTATAATTAATTGTTATTCCAGTGTTGATTTTACAATGAGAAAAAAATATTTTTTAAATTATGTATATTAGCTTTTATTTTAATGATAATTTTAAGAAAAAGATTATAACAATATTTAGTAATCTTTAAATATTTATAAACACTTAATAGTATAAACAAATATATATGTGTCATACTAATAATTTATCATTTTATTGGAACAATAAAACATACAAAAATAATTTATAATAAATTTAAGATGCACAAAGCATTTACTTAGGATTTAGAAATTAGGATATGTAGAAGCAGTATATACGATAATTAAAACGATATTTTTTTCCTCTTTTTATTTTTCAAAATCCAAACATAAGTTTTCTTTTAGCTAAGAGAATATTTTTATTAATTTATTTTTTATATATTAAATATCGAAAAATATAAAAATATACTTTTTTAAATATGTGTTTATATAGTTAATTATTTATCAAAAAACAAAGTACCGTATTTATTTTTTTAAATTTTTAAATAGAGTATCAGATATTTTTGTTTGTATTATTATTTTTATTGTCATTACTGTTCAGCCGTGATTATGCAAACGTGACTACATCAGCTGATTCCATCATGAAAATTTCGTCCGGTCCATTTCCAATGGCCCCCCCTGATGTCGATGAATACTTTGCATTTAATATTTTGAACCTCTCAATATTTTTATTCCGCTTTGAATGCTTTTAATTTCTCCATGTCGGCAAGCAAAAATTCATATAAAATAATGCAAGATAATAAACAGTCTCACACAAATAATAATAATATTTCACTGCCTCAACTTGAATTATTGATTTGTTAAGATTGTGCGAGAGAAAATCAGAGACTTAAAAGATAGGATGATAAATAATATAGATAATATTTATTTTATTTTTTTTATTTTAATTGGTATATAGTTTTATTTTTTTTTAAAAAAATATATATAATTAAAATTTTAAGAATGATCAAATAAATATGTTATCTAATTTTTTTATATAATAAAAAAGGTGACATTATATGAAAAATAATATTTTAATATTTATGTATATAAGTGACACAAATAAACTGCAATAATTGTAAAAAAAATTTGAAAAGCGTTACACTTTTGTTTTTTCCTTTAGAAAATAAAGAAAACATGGCTTTGGTAGAATTATCTGATACCAAGTAAAAACAAAAAATAAAAAATACGAGAATAACTATATTATATAACAAATAACAATAATAATTAAAATCACAGCAAAAATTCATATAAATGACCTCTATCCAACTTTGATTCTCTATCCAACAATAATACTTAAGCATTTCCCATCCCATGTGTTTCTCTAACCAACCTTTTTTTTTTCTTGTGCCGCTTTAAGAATTTATACTTTTTTATTTGATATTTTTTTTATAGTATAAATTTATAATATTTATTTTTTAAAAAAATTAAAAATTTAATAGTAAGGTGTAATATTTAATAAACAATATTTTATATATTTTTATTATATAAAAACACCCCCTTTTTTTTTTTCTTTCCTTATTCTTTATTTTGTTCTGGCTATTTTGGTTGAGCGTGTGGAGCCTACGCGTTTGTCCTTATCTGTGAAGAAAGACGCGCGGGTGGGTATAAAACAATGGGGTTGTTACCAACGGAGGACAGCCAATGTGAGTGTATTATTTTGCTCCACAGAAAGCAGCACCAAGAAAACAATAGCTTGCAAGTTTAGTGAGCAAACCTCATTGGTTTGATCTCTGGACGCTGCAAATCAGTGTTGGAGTAGAGTGAAATCTTACAAAAGTATGGCAATGGAAGTCGCTTCGGGAGTTGTAGGTGAGGCAGCAAAGAGCTGTTTTGCTTTGGCCATGGCTAAGATCAAGAAAGAGTGGTCTTATATTTGGCGCTACAACGACAACATGAATGATCTTCACGAAAAACGCGCTGAACTGGAGACTTTGAAGCGTCAAATTGAAGGAGAGGTAGAGGCTCGTGAACGGAAACGCGAAATGATCGGTCCATTAGCCGATGAAATGCTCCAGGACGTGGAGGCGTTTTTGGCCGATGATGAATGGAGTGCCTTTATGGATGAGAATAAGATCAAGAAAAAGGACAAGTGCTGCTTCGGCGTACTACATTGCAATTTGACGTATCGCTATCGAATGAGCAAGAGGGCTACGAAGAGGTTCGAGATTACTAAAGAAAAAATCAAGAAGATGGAGGACTGCAGTTCAAGAGCAGTAACTCTACCTGGAGAACCGCCAGAGCTGGGATCCACGCCAACTGCGCACTCCAAGAGCTTAGCTTCCAGGGAATCGACTCTTAATGAGATAATGGAAGCCTTAAAAGACAAGGAAGTCCATAGGATTGGCATCTACGGGATGGGAGGCATTGGAAAGACAACCTTGATTGAAGAGGTCGCTCGGCGAGCGGAAGCTGAAGGATTGTTCAAAGTTGTGATAGCAGAGGTATCCCAAGCTCCAGATATTTTAAAGATGCAACAACAGATAGCAGAGAGAATTCCCCTACAATTGCGAGGAGTCAAAAGTGCGGACGAAAGGGCACGCGAAATACACAAGGTGCTCAAGAAGCTGAATCACAAGGAGGAAGATAAGAGGCCCAAGCAGCAAAATCTCAAGGAGAAAGATAATCACAAGGAGGAAAAGAAAGATAATCAGATGTCAAAAAAGAGAACACAGGTACTTGTGATACTAGACAACATGTGGAAGAAACTTGACTTGGATAAAGTTGGAATTCTTCACGATTGTAAAATAGCTTTGACTACTAGAAGTGAAGACGTGTGTCGTGAGATGGAAGCCAATAAGAAATTTGGACTGCAGGGCTTGAATAACACAGAAGCTACAGAGCTATTCTTGGAAAGAGCAAGGCCCTCAGCAGATCATGATGATGGGTACAAATCCGTGACGGATGAATTGGTGAAAAAGTGTGGAGGTTTGCCGCTTGCAATTGTTGCCTTGGCAAATACATTGAGAGATCGCAATTTGTCGGATTGGAAACATGTTGCTGACCAACTAGGGAAGACAGTTTCAGCAAGAGATGGGGGGCCTATGGAAGAAAATGTGTATCCCATCCTGGAGTGGAGTTACAAATCTATGAGCAACAAGGAAAAGAAGAAGTTCTTTTTGCTTTGTTCCCTATTTCCATTAGGTTCGAGAATAGCCATACTAGATTTGATGAGTTTCGGGGCTGGCTTGGACTTATTTCAACATATGAATTCGCTAGGTGAAGCGATAGATCAAGCATATTCATGGGCTACTGAGCTCAAATCTTCATCCTTATTGCTAGAAGATGAGGATGAACGGTTTGTCAGGATACATGATATTGTTCGAGATGCTTTAAGATCCATTGCAACCAAAGGTATGTTTAACGTCCACCCAAATCTTGACTTTCCTTCCTTTAGACAGTTCACTTGATAAATATCAACAGTATGTTAAAATAATGGAATGCACTAACTAAACCATACCTTCTTTATGTGTGTGGAGGATTTTTTGTTTTTAACGAGGTAGTGAATGATCATATTAGCACCTTGTAATTCAGTCACACCTCGATGCAACATTGTTATCATAGTAAGTGTAATTCCAACATAATTACAAAGGTCTGTGTAGCTTGGAGCAGCCCGTTCTCATCTAGAAAGGAACTACTTTCAATATTAATAATTTTTACATTTTCCTCAAAAAAAAATAAAGGGTTTAATTGACTAGGCTAATCAATATGTTTCCATCCATTTTAGCTAAATTAGCATTGATAAATCTCCTTTTGACTGCTCGATTTATATATATTTTTTAATATAGTCCTAGTTATATTGATCATACAATCATCTTAGCCACAAATTTTGACGCCTAATGTAATTTCTTTGGCAACTCAAATGGCAGGAGAGAATATCTTTCTTGTCGGATCATTTCCTCGATGGCTAACGGAGGAGGCTTCCCGAACTTATACAGCCATCTCAATGACGTCGGAAGATAATCACGAACCTTTGAGTCAGTTTAAATTTCCCAAACTGAAAATGTTGATATTGAAAGATAGTAAGCCATCTAAGTTTCCGGATAACTTCTTCCAATGGATGAAAAGTCTCAAAGTCTTAGTTATCTCGGATATGAAATTTGAAACATTACCAATTTCAATCGCCCAGCTAAAGAATTTGCAAACCTTATATTTAGAGTGTTGTGAGTTAAGTGACATTTCTACAATTGCCTCGTTGGATAATCTTTTATTTCTTAGCCTGCGTGAATCCAAGATAGATGAGTTGCCCAAAAAGTTGGAGAAGTTAGGCAAGCTTAGGTTGTTAGATTTGACTAACTGTTCGACGCTTCAAAAAATCCCTACCGGTGTGATTGCTAGCCTCACTAATTTGGAAGGGCTCTATATGAAGAATAGTTTTCTACAGTGGCACCCCAACAACTTTGAATCATCCTTAAAGAAGGATGAACTAGATGATAATAAAGATATGGCGAGCTTGATTGAGTTGAAATCCCTCCCTAACTTGACTGTGTTGCAAATGCATGTTTCAGAAATTCATCTTCTGCCTGACAATTTACTCTTCCCCTACCTATCACGGTTTTTTATAATTATCGGCGAAAAATCATCTTTCGGTTACAATTTCGATTTCAATATGACCTATGATTTTCACATCCACTTAAAACTTTTGTACTTGGGAGGAATTGATGCCGGAAGGCCCCTTCAACAATGTATTACTGGCTTACTCAAGGAAACTGAGCTTTTATTACTACGAGAAATTAGTGGATTGAAGAATGTGGTGGATAGCTTGGACAAAGATGGCTTCACAAATTTGAAGTGCCTTGTTGTTAGTGAATGCAGTGATATGGAATATATTGTCACCGCGAATGAGTTGAATGAAGATGGTGGTGCATTTCCAAAATTGGAGACACTAACTCTCAAAGGAGAAATGGACAACTTGAAAGTGATATGTCATGGACCCCCTTCGCATTATTCCTTTCATCATCTCAAGGAGTTGCAATTGTCTAGACTTCAGCAACTTCAAAATTTTTGGGACGTCTATAACACGCACAGCAATCAACCATTCTTCAATAAAAAGGTATGGCATTAATTATTATTATTATTTTATTTACTTTTTCACCTATTATTATTATTATTTTCTAGTATAAATATTTTATGATGCTCACAAATACATATCGTCATACATATTTGGCAATTGGCTCCTCATTTTAGACAAAGAAATTCCAATGATGCTGGACATAGAAAAAAGTTACATAATTATTTAGAAGGTAATAAATTAAGAACTCAATTTTTTACAATTTTGTATAAAATTTAGTAAATTTGATACTACCAACGGGTCATTTTTCTATAATAATGTGTTAAAATACTAAAACATGTGTTGACTTGAGAAAATAAAGACCAAGGGAGGAAAAAAAAGGTAGGGCAATTTTGAGGATGGCAGCCAGCGCGGGGGAGGCAATGATGACGGTTGAGGCAGATGGACGTTTATTTGTTTTAATTTTTTGAACTTTACTTTCTCTTTGTTTTAATTTTTTTAATGTTATTTAAGTCTTCTAATATATGGGTATTATTAATTGTAAATCTATTCTAAAAATTGTAAAGTATGATATATTTCTAACTTTATTTTTAAATTTTAAAAACACAAATATATATATAATTATGTGGACAAAAGAATTATTAATGAATTTGAAAATACGTTAAAAAGTTGGATGTATATATTTTTTATAATTAATTAATTAATTAACGTTGATTGCATCAAAAGGTATACAAATAAATAATTAGAACACATTGGCAGCAAGTGAACTAGAATATCAATTAAGCATCAGGATTTTCAATCGATAAAGTTTTTATTTTAAATTTTCATAGCCTATTACTATTAATACATCATATACCAGGGGGATGGATTAACATGAAAGTAGTGAGTGAATAATAAACAGAATGACGAATTTCAGAATTTGCAGGGAGAAAAGATTAAATGCTCAAAAATAAAAAAATTGCTAAAATAAGTTGAATGTACAAATAAAAGGTTCAGTAGAAATAAACAAGAATAAGAAATAAACAAGCTATATTATTTTAATTGAAATTTAAAAATTAAAGCTAAGAAATTAACACAATATTAATGTAATACTTTGCAGATGAAATTTCCTAGCCTTGAAGAATTGAAAATTGAGAGAGTGTTTGGCATCGTGGAGCTGTGGAATTTGTGGGATGTTGAGGAAGAAGATCCAGCATTTCCAAAATTAGTTCGTCTAATACTTCGAGATTTGCCAGAGTTGAGGAGCATTTGGGGGAGCAAGGATATTGCTATATGTCGGAGTTTTCGAAACCTAAAGAGTTTAGAAGTTTCTGATTGTCCAGAACTAGAGATATTATGTCCCTTTTCTGTAGCCGCAGGCCTTGAACAACTTGAGACCCTGAATGTTGATAAAAATAATTATATGAAAGAGATCATTGCAAAAGAAACTGAAGAGTTGAAGAATAACGACGCAGAAATGACCATATTTCCCAGGTTGCGAAATATTAAATTGTGGAATTTAGACAATCTGAAATGTTTTTTCGGAGGGAGTATCAAGCTTGTATTCCCATCACTTAAAAGCATCGATTGCAATTATTTGAATGAACTGGTCGCATTTGTCACTTCAGAATATCCAGGAGATTCGAGTGCTTTATTCAATGAAAAGGTACATGGTTGCTTATCATTTCTTTTTATTTACTTTTTCACTTCTTATTTTTTTAATACTAATATTAGCATTTTTTGGTACTTACAAATATGTATCACCGTTGTCCTATGTTCCGCCCATGAGAACTGCATCCAGCCCACAAAGCAAACAGCTGCCCCCGAGAAAAGGAGGAGCACGCGAAAAGCGTCACCACCAACCAACGGAATGGTCGTGAAGTCACGCTAACGGAAACCGCAGCGCATTAAATGCGCCGCCGAACAGCGTGAAGGGCGGAAAGGCTAGCTAATAGAGGCATGGCTTGGCGCCACGCCCACGCTATCACCGCTCTCTGGCAGACGGCCAACCACTCCTTTCAAGGAAAATCGAGCGCGATCATCACAGACAGCAGCCAACGTTCGGCACGCTATCGTGACAACCTAAGGTGGACTCCCATGTCAACGATCGCGACCAACGACGCGACGACGATCAAGCAAACCAAGCCTTGGCGCCTAAGAGTCCAAAGGGGAGGAGGCATATAAGCGCCTCACCCTCCAGAGAAAAGGATTCGGCTCTGAATTTGGATTCCAACTCGAGAACGATTTTCTCGTTCTACGACCTTGCGACTAAGGGTTACCTCGATCCCAAACACTAATCCAGCCTATAAGGCCCAATCCTCTGAGCGGATTGGGCCAAATCGTTCTCCTTCTTCTCATCCCGTCAAGCGGAAAGCTTAGCCACTCATCGCAAGGGCACTGGCTGCCTGTGCCTTCCATCACCCGCTCACCGCATTTCTCCTCATCACCATAAGTTCTTCTTACGCATCACAAAGATTTTTACGCACCCTTTACGTGCGATTTTGGCAATCATGGAATTTGGCCGACTTGAGCGCTTGAGCCGGGAGAAATCCCGCTGCACTCTTCACCTCTTTGGTTGCTCGCCGTGGCAGTGTCCTGCGCCTGGCAGACGAGACGATCCTTCTTCCAGCCCTCCCCGTGCGCCAGGGAACTGGGCTCCTTAATCCGCACAACAACCCTGCCCTGGACGCAAACATCAAGCCCGCCTCAAGGGAAACTCGACAGAAAGCCAAGTGTCATTTTCCTACCTAAAGAGTCGAACAACCAAGTACGGTAAACACCAGAGCGCAGGCTGTTGCCTGCTGGTGGAGACCACCGGCCAGATGGAGTCCTCTACGGGAAACTAAGCGAACAACCAACCGAGCCGGGCTCCCGCCACCTCGGCCGCGGAGTTAGACGCCCAAGGAGATCCTCCGCCGTATGCGCTAACACCGGACCTCCGTGCCAGGCCGCCTCTAGCGGCCCCAGCCCTCAACTTCCAAGAAAGAAAGGCGCGAGAGACCACTCAGGAGGCGAGCCAATCGACTTGACACGAGCCGCCCCAACCCGCACCTGGAAAACGGCTTAATGAGGCGGAAAGCCGCCCGCGATGACGACAGGAGGACAACCTGCATGACGCTCCTCCGCAACTCGCGCGGCACGGAGACCACCGACCGCGGCTCCAATGGGAGCGCCTCCCATGCAGAGCCGCCACCCCGATAAGCACAGCATTAACCCCTGGGGGAACACGGAACTCCGCGCCGTCTCAATGCGCCGAAGGGGCTCTGTAACCCTCTCGATGGGAGGAGAAAGTCAAGGTGCTGGGGACACCCCGCACAAGGAGAAGCCCACGCCTCCTCCGCCAATCTCCGCAGTCGCCTTCGCCATGGACTCGCTGACACAGCCTCGCTACCAGCAAGTTCCGACCTGGCCATGGAGGGATACGACTAAGCAAGGATCCCATGGACCATCTCAATCGCTTCCGCACTCCACCTCACTCTACAAGGGGCAAGCGAGACTGATGTGTCGAGCTTCCCCGGGTCACCCTTAGGGCGACGCGCTACTGGTCTCCATGGCCTCCCCGAACTCCATATGCCTGCTCGACGAGCTCGCCGATAGCTTCCCGAGCGCCCGCCTCCAAAGAAGTGGAGGAGAGACAACTACGGGGCACTAGTCCGCCTCCGCCAGAGGACGGATGAAAGCCTCGGCTGGTTCCCGGACTGCTTCATCACCGAGGCGCGACGATCTCACACCTCTCCGACGAGCCAAGCTCGCCTTCATCGCCACTTTGCGGCGGGGACTTCTTCAAGCACTGCCGCACTGGGCCGCCCGCAGACTTTCAGGGAGGCGAGACCATTGCCCGGGCGAGCATCACGGGCCGAAGAGGCCAACGAAGCAAACGCCCGAGCGCTGGGACGGGCCGAGACCTCCGGTGAGCTCCGAGGAAGAAAGAGGGACGGCGACAAAATGGCTTCATGGTGCGCTAAAGCAAGAGCTGACGACACGGCCTAAGAAGGATTACAAAGCAGGCCTCTCCCGACCCCGCCGAATGATAGCCGCACAAACATCCCGATGCATCCGTGATGAAAGATTCTTCAAGTGGCCAAAGACACCAAGGGTCCTCAGCTAGCCGACTGCACTGTGCGACGCCAATACCACCTGCCTGGGGGCACTCAATCGAGAACCGCCGCACCTCGGCAGCAGGAGATTGAAGATCCGATCCGGCGAGGACACTCAAGAGATTCGTGAAAGGCTCCTGGGCAAGAACCTGCCCTCCGACGGGAGAACCTGGGGAGTTACTAAGAGCCCGCACGGCGGCCGGCGTAGTCCACATGATCTCTTCCGCCGACACCGCGAACGCCAGTGCACTGATCACGAAATAGCTTCCAAAGAGTGCTGGGTTAGGGGTTAGAAATGACGCCATTAGCTTTAGCAAATAAGACATACGGCACATGTAACTTCCCCATAATGACCCCCTTGTTGTATCGGGCTTTCGTTTCCGCCGGGGTGGTGATGACTACCACCAAACGGGTCTTCATTGATAATGGAAGCTCACAAAATTTGTCAGATTCATCAAGGCTCACTCAAACTGACTAAAATGTAGCCAAATGAGGACAAAGAAACGGACCATTATACGGCTTGGACAACGAGCCTGCTCCAGCTGCAAGGGATTATACGACCGGAAGTCACGATGGGGACTCACCCGCGCTCCATGACGCGCGAGTCATGCGTTCGCTCGCCGACCTTCCGTCTCAGATACAATGCCATACTGGCACTATCTCCCGACGCCCGGCCTTCTACATCCATCCCGCACTGAAAAGGTGAAATTTCCCACCCTCGGGGAGTGGGAGAAGTTCTAGGAGATCAAGAAATGGGGCGGACGTGCTACTTGTCCCAAATCAAAATTCTACGACACTTGGACCAAGTGAAGACTGACCTCCGCGACGAGACGTCGCTCCAACAGCCCCACTTGGGAGGAAATCGAGGCGATTCCGCTCGATCCCTCCGATCCAAACGTGTGCGTGAGCATGGGGAAATCCTTCAACCCGAGATCGCGACAGACTAATTACCTTCCTACCACTAACTCCGATGTGTTTGATGGGGCTCCGCGACATGGGATATCGGCCGGGGTCATAGTCCACAAGCCGGGCCTCGACGCGAGCCAAAACCCGTCCTAAGAAGCGAGGAACCACTCCGGCCGAGAAGTTGGTCGCCATCGTGGAAGAAGTGAAGAGGCTCTGATGCGGATTTATCGTAGAAGTCCAAGATCTGGAGCGGTCATTCAACGTCAGTGTAAAAAAGAGCAGCTGCAAAGTGGCGATGTGTGTCGACTTCACCGACGTGAATAAGGCCTCGCCAAAGATAGCTTTCCGCTCCCAAGGATTGACTAACTCGTGGACTCCACGTCCGGCACGAATCGCCGAAGCCATGGACGCTGCAACTGGGTACAACCAGATCCTGGATGGACCTGCAGGGACGAGAGCACACTGCTCATGACAGATGACAAGGGACGATTGCTACAAAAATGATGCCCTTTGGTCTCAAGAATGCGGGCGCAACGAATCGCCTCGTAAACAAGATGTTTGCAGCCCAAATCATGGAATGTGGAGGTGTACGCCGACGATATGCCTCGTCTCAAAGCAAGTAGCAAGCCGCCACGTCGACGACCCGGACGAGACCTTCCAGATCCTCCGACAAAGACGGGATGAAGCTTAACCCCGCCAAATGCGCGCTCGGGTAACTCTGAAAATTCTTAGGCTTCATTGTATCCCCCAAATACTGAATAGAAGCCAATCCGAGAAGATCAAGGCAATACTCGATTTGAACCCCCGCGCAAGAAAAGAAGTCCGTAGCCGACAGGCGGATAGAGACCCTCTCTCCCTAAGCAGCCAAGTCACCGAGAAATACTTGCCTTCTTCAGTATGCTAAGGGAAACCAAGTCACACAGTTCAAATGGAGTGAAGAATGCGACGAAGCATTCAGGAACTCAAGGCTTATCTTCCAGCCGCCGCCTCCCGAGCTCACCGCGCGAAGGAGAAGATCTCTACCTCTACCTCGGCAACGCGCCTTCCGCCTCAGCCTCCGTGTTAGTGGCGGAACGTGAGGGCAAGCAACAACCGTCAAAATACGTGAGCCGGTGCCGACGGACGAGAAACCCGTATCCGCACATCAAAAGATGGCGCCAGCGACTGGCTACGCAGCTACGGTTAGCTACGACTTACTTCCAAATACATCGATCGTCATACAACACTGACCAGCCGAGGACAATTTTGCAAGCTGCAGACGTCCTACTACCGGGTCAAGTGGGTCAAGCCGAGCCTGGGAGTTCGACTGAGTTCCGCCGCGACCGGCCGTGGAAAGGCCGTGCCCCGCGACTTCATTGTCGGGCTTGCAACGCCGCAGCAAGGTGAGGACAACAACGCCGAGAAGAAGACGACGAGATCTCGCCGATGGACTCTCAACGTGGACGGATCGCCGACTGCAGGC
This sequence comes from Nepenthes gracilis, assembly GCA_033239525.1. Taxonomy (NCBI): domain Eukaryota; kingdom Viridiplantae; phylum Streptophyta; class Magnoliopsida; order Caryophyllales; family Nepenthaceae; genus Nepenthes; species Nepenthes gracilis. The sequence goes on along the minus strand of BSYO01000045.1, from coordinate 11,212 downwards.
AAATGAGCCGGTGTTGTGCCAAGGACGCCCAAGGCATGGAGATCACATACTCCGCTACACCGGCCTTCCCGCCACGAACAACGCTCGCAGTAATATGAAGCCCCTCGCGGGCCTACGACCGGCGAGGGAGTGTTCCGCGCGGTCGCCGGTCGTGGTGTAGGATTCTGAGCTCGTGGTCAACCAGCGAAAGGAACTTCGGCCGCGAACCCACAACTAGTGAGGTATCTCAAGTAGAGTAAGAACCCCGATCCCGAGTTCGGCCAATTCGAGATCGAGCATATCCCGAGATCGATAACGAACGTGCCGACCACGGCCCGGGACGCGCCGCCGTAATCACGAGCAAGACGCGAGGGAGCCTGTGAAGTCCTAAACGCACCCAAAGATCGACGCCGAGGACAAAGAAGTAATGCAGATCGACACGGAGATAATCGATGACGCCCGCATATACGGTTCCTTCTTGAGGGAACCTTACTGCATGACGCCAACGATGCCAAGCGGGTCAAGAAAGCGCAGGATGGTACACGATTCTCGAACTAAGGTCAGACAGACGGGGTACTCTGGCCTCCTCCCGAAATGTCTTACCCTGAGGGAGGCCGACTACGCGCTAAGGTATAATACACTGGGGTCAAAGTGATCACACATCATGGAAAAAATCTAGCATTCAACGCCATGCGGCAAGGCTTCTACTGGCCCACCATGAAGCGAGACGCTATGGAGTTCGGTCCTAAGTGTGAAAGTCACAGTCCACGGCAACATGACACACCTGCCAAGACACCGAGCCGCACTATCTCCGATCCCCATGGCCGTCACAAGAATGGGGCTCGACATACTTGGTCCGCCTCCAATGGCAAATGGACAGAGAAAATTTCGATCGTCGGTATTTATTTTTTTTACGAAATGGGTGGAAGTGCCCCTCTCGCTAAGATCATCGAGCACAATGCGACGAGTTCCTCCGCCAAGGCATTGTTTGCCGCTGGGGATCCCCGAGGTCAGGTGACTCGATAACGGACCCACCATCGGGAAACGCTTTACAAGTAATCGCGCAACCTCCGCAAGATTGCCGGTGCACACATCCGCGGCGCACCCGCTCCAACCCAACGTCGTCGGTTACCAACCGCACGCTGTCGCATGGGATAAAGACCCGATCGAAGATTTCCAGGGGCCTCCCCGGGTGGAGGAGCTACCATCAAAGGCTATGGTCGATCGCACGACTACGAGGGAATCAACAAGGGAGACGCCTTTCACCTTCCGCGCCGGGGTGAGGCGCGCGGGTTCCCGTAGAAGTGGAATGCTGCAAGCTCATGGTCGAACACTTCACCTAACTACCAACGCGCAAAGGCCTGTGGAAAGTCCGGACTTGCTCGTGGGGTCTCGGGACGCTGCGCCTCCGAACCGCCGCCTACCAAAGCAGCGAGTGGCGCGACACTACAACAAGCGGTGAAAGCACGCCTCTAGAAGTTTGAGATCCGGGTCCTCCTGAGCGTAGAGGCAATGGGAAAGACCGCGAATGAACAAACTCTCCCGGGATGGGAGGGGCCGCTCTTCGTCTCCGCAATCCTCCGAGCGAGCGTATGCCCACGCGCCTAACGGCAACTTGTCCCGCGGACACGGAATGCCGCCAACTTAAGGAAATATTATCAATAATGCAACGACACCTGTAAGTCGTGACGCGCATACATCATGATGAGTGCTTTGAGCATGTTTCCCTGCCTTTTGTTAACATTATCACTCTTATCGTCATATTGCATATTCATTCGTGAATCGATAGCATGCATCGCACAATCAAATTAAACGACCTAGATCAGCCTTCTAAGGGAGGACAAGCGTCCATCCAGAAACTGGCCCTTGGCCAAAGCCAAAGTGTCCAGAAAGTGCACTATCGCGGACTCCGTCCTCACGCTAGATGGCCCGGGACGGCTCTACTCACCACGGCCACACAAAAGGCCCTGCCGCCACCCGCAGACTCGCCCGTGCTAGTCACCGAGGCGTCAACCCGTGAGCCGAGACACCGGATCCAGCGATCCATTCCAAAGGCTACGCGCCTACGACCCGCAAGGTCGTACCCATAGGCCTCGGGGCTCTGAGAACCCACTCTACGGCCAACAAAACCTTAGGGGCGTGGACGCACCTTCTCGTGACGTAAGAGAGCACCTACAAACCTACAATGGTCGTGGGCCAGGGACCTCAACTTGTGTTCATAACGCTGAGCAGAGCGACACACCTCCCGCAATTATACGCGACCGAGGCCTAGACCCGGAGTCCGGGTTAACGCGGCCGATTCGCTACCGGCCTCAGCAGGCTCCAGGGCTCACACGACATCCGCTACGGGACGAGCTCCCAAACGCGTGAGTCGGGTGGACGACATCCTCTTACGAAGGACGAGCACCACGCAAGAGGGCGCCTTCAGATAGGGCCTTAATCGTAACGGCTCCAAAGGGCCAATACTCAAACGCCAAGCATGACCACAAGTAAAGTGAAGCAAAAGGCGAACAACGCTGCGTGATAAGGGAAGCATGGACGCGAAGCGCAAGCAAAAGCTTCTCATTTATACAAACATTATACAAGCGACAAGCATGATACAACAACAAAACCGAACTCGGGACTTAACGGGCGATGTGTTAATCAGCAGCACTTTGACGGGCCCGCCTCCCTCAGTGTGAACGCCTTCAGCGCGACGCTTCCTACCCCGGCGCTTCCCGGGATGGAGGACGCCTTGGGACGTGAGGAGCCGCCAGGAGACGATCCTGCAAGACAAGCGGATGCCGTCCCAAAAGCGAGTGTCCATCGCCGACCGCCACTCAAGGAGAATGCTGCTCAACCGCGTCCACAACTAGTCCAAATGATCCTTTCCTCCGCAGCAGTAAAGGAGGGCCCTCTAATCGCGCAACTCTCCGCCGCACCGCCGCCCAACCTCCTCAAGAAGGGATGCGATCCGAGCGGATCACGCGGCAAGATGGTGCCCAAACGATGACCGCCTCAAGGCTCCGCGAAAGAAAAGAACCAGCACTCAAGGGGGACCGATTGCCCAAGCCCGTACGGGAAAGTTAAAAGTAATGGCCAAGATGAGCGGCAAAGAAAGAAGTCCAAGGAAACAACTGCATTTTGAAATCGCTCAACAAGGCAGAAGGCCACAAAACCGCCTAAAGAACTCTCTCTCCGGGGATCACTTCAACCGCATGGGGAGGGTCACCGGAAGGCCGCCGCCAAGGAGCGCCGCAGCTCCCGCCGCGAGGACGCCCCGCCGCCTTTCGCTAGTCTCGAACTACACGGCCAGAGCGGCCGCCGACCACCGAGCATGCGACTCCCAAGCAGCTCATCCAAAGGGGCCACCTGGGCTCCGTCTCCCCGACTCGCGAGGAGGGTCGACCGAAGGATCACAGCCGCAGGAACACTCCTGGGGCTCGCCACGAGTGCGACCCGCCTCCTTCGCGGCCTGCTCCGAACAAGTTGTTAGGAGCCGCCTCACCTCCGAGAATACCACCAGATCCCAGGAGGCCCGTGACGCAGAGACGGGCCCAACAAGAATAGCCTGCAACGATGCAGCCCCCGCCTCCAACGCCGGGCTCAGCGCCAAAACCGATGGCCTCTCAGTGGCTATCCAAAACAACAACATCCCCGATGCCTCAAATGAGATACAGCCAGAAGGTCCCCAAAGAGACTGACTCGCCGACTTCGTGAGCGGATGGCTCCGCGATCAAGTCGACGAAGGTACGGCAGCTTCTTCGCGACGCGCCCGGCAGATCTCGCTTGAGCCGAACTTCCCAGCAGAAAGAAGAACCGACGACTCGCCTTCTCAACCTCCTTCTGAGGCGCCGCTCTCAACCTTTTGAGGGCCGCCGCTGTCCTCACATTGCCAAGAACGCAGAGAATGTGCCTCCTCCGCAAAGACGGGCCGCGATGAGTCTCCGATCTCCAGACCTCCTCGACTGCCCAGCCGCCTACCTGGCCGGGAGGTCCCCATCTAGCAATCTCGAGCGTGATAGGGAAAGGTAGTGGCCCTGCTTTAAAGTTCTTCTCCTCGACCGAACGGCTGAGATCACGAGGATTCAAATGATGTCCTCATCGGGAGGCTTGTTCCTAAGAACTCCGAGATCGGGCCCCACCTCCTAAGCTCATACTGAAAGGCGCCTCGAGGAAGAAGAAGCGCTCCTTCCAGCCTTCCTTAACGGAATCAGGATTTGTGCCACGAAAGTTGAATCCGCGCCCCGGGGTGAGCGATATCCAATCCTCCGACTCCGAGGCCCGAAAATTACCCCCGCCGCCTTCGCAAAAATCGCACCGGTGCATGATGGCGAAGACGCACAGAGACACCAGTAGCGAAGGCGTAGGGGGCGAGCCTGCCATGGGAACTCCTGTATCGACTATTGCATGCAGCAAGAAGGCAACGAAATACGAAGTCCTCCCTTCCGATGGTACTCATAAATCGCTATAAAGCCCTCCTCGGAGGGGCGCCCGCCTATCTCTCGAGGACCAGAGCAAGGGAAATCAGCTCGGGGAATCGCATAGTCTACCCTAAGGGAGGCAATATACGCCTACCAAAATCGACCGTATTGCGAACGCCATGGCGTATGCTCCTCTGACACGGAAGAAGAAGGGGGCCTTTTTCGCCCATTTGTTTTTAAGAGCTTCAGAATGAAGGTAGAAGAAGTCAAGGGAAAGAAAACGGGACAAGGCCTCTGGTTTAAATAGACAACGCTAACAAAGAGGCGGGAAATCGATAGCCACCGCCGGCGGAGGTCGAGGCACGTGGCAAATCCCAAAGACACCGCAGTAACTCCAATCGAGTGCCATGATGGCTAGGACGACAGTTAGCAGCGCTGGGCGCCCCTTCAGGGATCTAGCACCCGCGCTGGGCGCCGCCAGTATTAAATGCAGGCTCACGATAAGCAGAGCCCCAATTGACGTGTAAAAAAAAAATATATATATATATATATATATATATATATATATATATATATATATTGTGTTTACACAAATAGGGAAGAGAGAAAAACAGCCAAAAAAAACAGAAAATCCGACAGAGAAACAAATACGAAAGGCAGAAATTCTACTATCATGACAAAACATTTGTGTTACACGCTAACAGAAAAAGAAGTGCTCCACAAAGATCAAAGCAGTTATTGGAACCAGAGGCTGTGGTAAGAATTTTGGGAAAGCGGAATCCACCAACCGACCACGAGACGTGGACGCGCAAGTCATGAGGATCTAGGACACCGCGGGAAGTTTGATCCTCCAAAGAAGGCTACCCCTCGTATACCCGGGCGGCCCCCGGAGGGGCCTCTGGCCCCGGGATCGGATCCGTCCTTCGTTATGAAGCCTCGACCCTAACTCGACCGCAACTCGGCGACCTCGCTTCATGCCGCTTGCCGCCGAGCTCCGCTCAAGGGCCAAGAGATGCGGGCCCGCGCCCCACATTATCTTCCGCTGGGACGAGCGGCCCGAGCCTCGACTCCGGCCTGTGCGCTCCAAGTATGCAACACGGGCCCCGAGCCGCTCCACTCTTCGCGGCGGAGCCATCATGAACCATGGAGGTGTCCTCGACTCCGGGAAGGGCCGCAAACCGTGGCCTCGGGAGAGGGCGCTTCCAAAGACGCCCGATCCGAAAGAGCTGGGACCGTGAGAGCCGGATTCTGGACTCGTGAGAAGAGTATTCTGAAACATCGGGAAAGTCCGCCATTTGATTTCACAAATGAGATCGAGCGCAAAAGGTCAAGACAACCAGAGGACGAAAGTAAGTATGGAGCCAAAGCCTGGGAAAACGCTTAAATAAGCAAGTTTTCTCCGAAGAGGCGGCGAATCCGAAAATCAACGCATTTAAAGCAGGCAAATGAAGGCTTGCGCGTGGAAAGTTCCGAAACTCGCACGCCCCCCAGATGAAATGAATTCTCAACGCATCGCGCACATTAAATGCGCCAAACTCGAGGGGGACATGATTGGATGCAGACTCCCCAATGCCCTCGGGAATGACACGTGGACCTCGTGAGCAATAGGCCCGGAATGAAAAAACGCTGCTCTTATGAAAGGCAAGACAAAAGTCAAGACAAAATGGACTACTAAGTTATTAACAAATGCTTCCTTACAAGGTACAAGATCTACAACCATGGAGCTACAGGAAAATAAAGAGGGCGCTTAACGAAGCCCGTGGTATGCCCTCGTACTCGCCTGTGAGCCTTGCGTGAGGTCGGGGAATAGCTGAAGTTTTGCCCGCGAATCGGGCAGAAGCAAGGAGCGGCCCCTGAGAGGTCTCCAGCCTAATCCACTGGGTCTGTGAGCACCGGCCGGCGCTCCCGAAAAGTCCATGTCAAGCTCGACTTCCACAAGAGGGCTACTTACCTCGTAGTCTTCCGTATCGGGCCCAAAGATGGCCCGCGAGTGGACGCCAACAAGCCCGACGCCTAACAGGGCGAAGAGAGCCACGGAAGTCGAAGAATCCGCCAACTGGCCGAGCCACATCCCTAAGGGAGCACACGACCACCTGGCAGAATGGCCAAGCCACCACATTTGCAGAGAAAGCAAGCCATGAGGCTTGATTATGACGTGTGAACACCAAGAGCTCCGAGCATGCGGGCGATCCACCCAATCTTCTCGAGTGCCTGTGGCTGGGGCAAAACCAGTGATCCTCTCATCGACTCCACCAAAGGTCGCTAAGGCACGAGCTCAACCTGGGGCACCCAAATATTTATAGGCAAGACACGGGCTGCCCTCTCACCAAACAAGCAACATGGCGTCTAGCAAACGCCTTTCAAGCGATGGCAAATGACCACATGGCCACACGCAACCCAAGGCGCGCGAATCTCGCGGCAAGGTGGTGACGGTGGCAAAGAATACCGGCAAGCCCGCCTGCCTCGGGAAAGGCGCGAATCGAAGACGATAAAAAGTGGCACGACGAGGAAGGGCAGACCGTGGGAAATGGGCCCACGGACATGCCAGCCCACCACCGCCGCCGCCTGTACGGGGGCTAGTGCTCGTCCTATGTTCCGCCTCATGAGGACAGATCTCAGCCCATTAAAGTGTAAACAATGCCCCCGAGAAAAGGAGGAGCACGCGAGAAAGCCACACCTACCCAACGGGAATGGTCGCGTCACGCTAACGGAAATCAGCAGCTGCATTAAATGCTACACGGAACAGCGCATAAAGGGGCTAAAGGTTAGCTAGGTACGGCATGGTCAAGCGCCACGCCCACGCCTATCACCGTCATCCAGACGGCCAACCACTCCTTTCTCAAGGAAAATCGAGCGATCAATAAATAAGACAAGAACAAGGGCTCGGCACGCTATCGTGATAACCGCCATGACTTTTGGCCAACGATCACGACCAACGACGCGACGACCCAAGCAACGCGCGCTCGCCCAAGAGTCCAAAGGGGAGGAGGCATATAAGCGCCCTCACCCTCCGCAGAAAAGGATTCTCCTCAATTTGATTCCAACTCGAGAACGATTTTCCGGTTCTACGACCTTGCACTAAGGGTTACCTTGATCCCAAACACTAATCCAAATCTCCATAAGGCTCCAATCCTCCGAGCGGACGCCAAATCGCTCTCCTTCTTTCTCATCCCGCAAGGGAAAAAGTTAGCCACTCATCGCAGCCAGGCACCCGGGGAAGCCAGCCTTCCATCACTCCGCTCACCGATTTCTCCTCATCACCACATAAGTTCTTCTTACGCATCACAAGATTTTTACGCGCACTTTAGCGTGCGCGATTTCGCTAATCATGGGAATTTGCCGACTGGAAAGGCCGGAGTATCTTCGTGGGAGAAATCGCTGCACTCTTCACCTCTTTGTTTGTTGTTTGTGCCAGCAGTCCGCGCCTCGAGAGACGGAGATCGATCCTTCTTCCAGAGCCCCCGCGCTGTGGGAACTCCGGCGCTCCTTAATCCATAAACAACCTCGTGCAAAATGACGAAAATCACCACTGCATGTTGTAAACTAAATTCTAAAGATGATGAATATAGAAAAAGTTAATTAATTTGTTAGAAGTTAATAAATTAAGAAATCATTTTTCTACAATTTCTTATAAAATTTAGTAAATATGATATTGCTGATGTATTATTTTTTTTGTAATAATATAGTGATTATACTTGAACTGTTTATGACATGATAATTATTGCATGACTACAATCTGAAGAGAATTTAAAAAAAAATAAACAAAAAGTTGATATATTAAAACATATTTGCCTTGAGACAATAAAAGCAAGGGGGGAACCAAGCGCACTGATCCAGTCGGCCTCACCCATGGGGCCTTTAAGGTAGGGCGGTTTTGAGGATGGCAAGCAGTGCAGGGGAGGCTATGATGGTTGAGGCAGTTGCACGTTTATCTGTTCTATTTATTAAACTTTACTTTCGATTTGTTTTAATTTTTTTTAATGTTATTTAAGTCCTTTAATATATGGGCATCATTAATTGAAATCTATTCTGAAAATTGCAAAGTAGGATAGATTTTTAGCTTTATTTTTAAATTTTAAAAACAAAGATATATGTATTACATAAATTTAATTATGTGGACAAAAGAATTATGAATGAATTTGGAAACACTTTGAAAAGTTGAATGTATATATTTTTTATAATTAATTAATTAATTAATGCTGGTTGCATCAAAAGGTATGCAAATAAATTAAGACACATTGGCAGCATGTGAACTAAAATATTAGTTAAGCATTTGGATTCTCAATTGATAAAGTTTTTATTTGAAATTTTCATAGCCTATTACTACTAATATATCATATAAACCAAGGGGATAAATTAACATGAAAGTAGTGAGTGAATAATAAACAAAATGATGAATTTGCGGGGAGAAAAGACTACATGCTGAAAAATAAAAAATTGCCAAAATAAGTTGAATAGATAAATAAAAGGCTCAGTAGAAATAAACAAGAACAAGAAATAAACAAGCCATATTATTTCAATTGAAATTTAAAAATTAGAGCTAAGAAATTAACACAATACTAATATAATACTTTGCAGATGAAATTTCCTAGCCTTGAAGAATTGAAAATTACATCCGCAGATGGCATTGTGGAGCTGTGGAATTTGTCGGATGTTGAGGAAGAGGTTCCAGCATTTCCAAGATTAGTCAATCTAACACTTCATCATCTGCCAAAGTTGAGAAGCATTTGGAGGAGCAATGATATTGTTATACATCAAAGTTTTCGAAGCCTAAAGAGTTTAGAAGTTTCTCATTGTCCAGAACTAGAGATATTATGTCCCTTTTCTGTGGTCGAAGCCTTTGAACAACTTGAGACTCTGAATGTTCATGGAAATGATAATATGAAAGAGATCATTGCAAAAGAAACCGGAGAGATAAAGAACAATGACACAGGAATGACCGTATTCCCCAAGTTGCGGAATATGTTATTGTTGAGACTATCCAATCTGAAATGTTTCTTCGAAGGGAGTATCAAACTTATATTCCCATCCCTTAAAATCATCTATTGCTATGATTTGTATAAAATGGTGGCATTTGTCAGTCCAGAAGATTCAGGTGCCCTATTCAATGACAAGGTATACGGCTGATTATTATTTTATTTTTATTTACTTTTTTCGGTTCTTATTTTTTTAATACTAATATTAGTATTTTATGATGCTTACAAATACACATGGTCATGCATGTTGGCAACGAAATTCCAAAGATGATAAACATAGGGAAAAAGTTAATTAATTTTTTAGAAGTTAATAAATTAAGAAATCATTTTTCTACAATTTCATATAAAATTCAGTAAATATGATATTATTGATGTGTTATTTTTCTGTAATAATATAGTAATTATACTTAAACTATTTATGACATGATAATTATTGCATGACTACAATCTGAAGAGAATTTAAAAAAAAATTAAACAAAAAGTTGAGATGTTAAAACATGTGTTGCCTTGAGAAAATAAAAGCAGGGGGAACCAAACGCACCGATCCAGCCTGCCTCACCCATGGGGCCTTGAAGGCAGGGCGGTTTTGAGGATGGCAAGCAGTGCGGGGGAAGGCTGTGATGATGGTTGACGCAGTTGGACGTTTATCTGTTCTATTCATTAAACTTTACTTTCGATTTGTTTTAATTTTTTTTAATGTTATTTAAGTCTTTTAATATATGGGCATCATTAATTGAAATCTATTCTGAAAGTTGCAAAGTAGGATAGATTTTTAGCTTTATTTTTAAATTTTAAAAACAAAGATATATATATTACATAAATATAATTATGTGGACAAAAGAATTATGAATGAATTTGGAAACACTTTGAAAAGTTGAATATATATATTTTTTATCATTAATTAATTAATTAATGCTGGTTGCATCAAAAGTTATGCAAATAAATTAAGACACATTGGCAGCATGTGAACTAAAATATTAGTTAAGCATCTAGATTCTTAATTGATAAAGTTTTTATTTAAAATTTTCATAGCCTATTACTACTAATATATCATATAAACCAAGGGGATAAATTAACATGAAAGTAGTAAGTGAATAATAAACAAAATGATGAATTTGCGGGGAGAAAAGACTACATGCTGAAAAATAAAAAATTGCCAAAAATAAGTTGAATAGATAAATAAAAGGCTCAGTAGAAATAAACAAGAACAAGAAATAAACAAGCCATATTATTTCAATTGAAATTTAAAAATTAGAGCTAAGAAATTAACACAATACTAATATAATCTTTACGGATGAAATTTCTAGCATTGAAGAATTGGAAATTACGTTCGCAAATGGCGTTGGGAGCCGGGAATTTGTCTGGATGTTGAGGAAGAGGTTCCATTCTCAAGATTAGTCAATCTAACACTTGATAATCTGCCGAGAGTTGAGGAGCATTTTGGAGGAGGTAATAATATTGTTATACATCGAAGTTTTCGGCTCTTAAAGAGTTTAAAGTTTCTCATTGTCAAAACTAGAGATATTATGTCTCTTTCCGTGGTCGAAGCCTTTGAACAACTTGAGACTCCCGAATGTTCATGAAAATGATAATATGAAAGAGATCATTGCAAAAGAAACCGGAGAGATAAAGAACAATGACACAGGAATGACCGTATTCCCCAAGTTGCGAAATATTGAATTGAAGAGCCTTTCCAATTTGAAATGTTTCTTCGGTGGGAGTATCAAAGTGAAATTCCCATCCCTTAAAAGCATCGATTGCAATGATTTGAATAAAATGGTGGCATTTGTTAGTCCAAAAGATTCAGGTGCCCTATTCAATGACAAGGTACATGGCTGATTATTATTTTATTTT